>BMAO01016714.1:0-113971 GCA_019973975.1 Trichonephila clavata
AAAATGGGAGAGTTTTTCTATTCTTGCGAATTAAATTTTTAATTATCTGAGTTATCAAAATGAAATTTAGTATTTATGCTTTGGGAGAATCCGTTTTGAAGTTTTAATTTAATTCATAATAATATCATGAAAAGCACGCACAACTTTTAAATCTTGACCAAATCCATTTGCTCTTCCACCCAATAAACAATTCACAAACTAGAATTTTTGCATGGATTGCACAATTCTTTCTTGAAATGATTTGTTACTGCATATATAATGTCAGTCTCATGTACGCGAGGCAGAAAAATAATTCATTCATTTTTTATCAGGTTTTTTTCTAGCAGATATTCTGAAATGTGGGCTTGGTAGTTGCTGTCCAGCATCAAATATTGCTCCATAACTTGATAAAAAAATGCAGGTAAAGCTTTGAAATTTTGCAGGCATGTTTATAAAGATCTGAGGTATCAAATAAACCAATAAAAATTTTCGACAGTTTAATGACTTTAAGGGTACCATATCGCTTTAAGTAACTATATGCAAGCTGCTAATTATTTTTTTATATCACTTTCTTAGAAGTATATCTAATTCAATGCGAAACGAGTCATTTTAAATAACTCTTACACAAACACAATAATTTCAAATGAATGGGAAAAAAAATATTCTCCTGAATACAAAAAAAAAAAACAAAAAAAAAACAATAAAGCAAACCATTTTAAATAATTGATCGTTTATAACAGGAAGAACAATTTAAAAATATACATATCCCAAAGTAAGTTTTTATCAATCAAATTATATTTATTCATTAGTTTCTTAAGGTCAAAACTTCACAGGTTTTTTTTTTTACATTTACGGATAAAATTCTGTTTTTAAAACATTGTCTAGCAATTACTGATTTTTTTGTTGTAAAGCTATAACAACCCTCATCGAATAAAAACTCAGATTCATGTCCCTTCCCAGTGAGAATTGACATTTTAGTAATTTACAACTTAGGAAAAATTAGTAGAAGGGTCACTTAACGAGTCACGAACAGCAAGACAACGGGGATTTTCCTTTTCCTAGAACTTGTTTCCGTTCACCACTGACGGAGTAACAGAGGTTACGTATTCCATCATTTACCGTGGAAAAAGAAATAATTTTATTTAAAAAAAGCAAAGAGAGAAACTAATAAGGAAACTTTTTGAGGTGTATTTTTGTTCTCTAAGTAAGAAATTAAAAAAACATTAGCACAAATTTGACGTCAAGAAATCGCGGGAGTGTAGAAATAAAAAAGACATTTTTGTAGTTGTGTCTTGAGGGCATAATATTGTAATCTGTGATCGACGACTCATTGGGTTGAAGTCAATGGGACAATCGACATGCGAGAGGCCATACCACTGATTGAAAGGAGTACACAGTTGGAGGTGGAAAAAAGACAGACAGGTAGAGTTCATTCATTTCTTTATGCGTAAAATGTGGAATAGTTAGATTCAATAAGCAATTAGGCTACCCAAAACTGAAAGAGTTAGTTTTTTTTATCAAAGATTTCTATTTTTATTTATTATTCTTATTTTATATTAGAACATATTCTTATTTTAAAAGGTATTTAAGAAGAGGTATACTAATTTCTTATATATTCATTTCACAATAAATTTCTTATTTCTTTCAATTCTGAACATCATGGTAAACTTCACAATTTTTTATTATATGAATTATTGTCTTCGAGTTCACATACATGTGTACAGTTTCTTAAATTATAAATTATAAATGATGCCTCAACTCTGGAGTGCGCGGGTCACAATTTCCTTTATGCTGTTTAACTTCGTCAGTAATTCTATATGAAATGAAACTGAATATGGGAGAGAAATGCATGTCGATGAATGAAATGCATAGAGTTTTCTGTAGTTTCATTCCGATTAAGTTTATTTCGTTAATATATCCAGAAGATATAGGATTCCATTTAGGAAATTGCTTCCGCGGAATTAAAATTTTTAAAGTGTTCCGAATGCAGCCAGTGCATTATCCCAGTGTATCGGGTGAAATTATATTTTTGGTGCATAACATTAAATTTTCTCATTTTTATGTTTTTAACTGTGGGATATGTTTTACATTCCTTAATTGTAACTTTTTGTATCTAAAAATAATACAACTAGTTTATGTTAGCTAGTCTGTGCTTTCTAAGGGGAAGGTATTTGAATAAAATCGTTGTGGATATCCTAAATAAAATTTTCTCCAATGAATCGTGAAGTAATTAAGTTCCTGGAATTGTCTTCACAATTTGTAAAACTTGACAAAATTCAATCGATCACGTGACTTAAATGTTAAAAAATTTGAGGAAGGATTTTGTGGTGTTTTCAAACAGTCTTCTCAGTTACAAAATCTGTTCCATATCAAATTAATTCCTAAGATCGTGGGGATTGAATGTGTACAGATTTTCATATTTACCCCATCAGATTTGGCAGAAACTTTTTTGAGACTACCAACTGAAAATTGTGTGTTTGCCACCCCTCGTTTCATAAATGAATATTATTTTATTTTACCGTTCGCTCCCATACACACTTATTGTATATATATAAATAATATAAATTTCAAATAGACTTGGAAAATTTAAATATTGAGTCTTTTGAAACATTTTCGTACCGTTAAGAAATAGGCATTAAATAATTAATTCGAGCTCTAACAAATACGCATAAATAATAAAATTCAACGCTTTTTAAGTGCGGTTATAAACTTGTTGACAATAATTATTCTTTCCATTAAAAGTTCTTCAGAATTGAATGACAATTCAGAATGCCTTATTTTCACTCTAATTATTCAAAAAATGGTACTATTTTTAATTCAATAAGTGGTATTGGAAAATATCTCAACTACTTTGTGTGATAACTCTCTCGACTAATTACTGATAGTTATTGAAATTATAATATCCAAATATGGACTAGCTACACACACGTTCACGTATTGATTTAGACTTGATAAAAATCTATATGCTAGTAGATCATTGTCATTCTTTGGTGAAATTAATGCAAGAAAAATGTTCTAAGTAATTTTTTACACTTTTTGTAAATCATTTGAGTCTAACCTCATTGTAACATTTTTGCTGCATGTCTCATCCTCTTCCCAAATGGATTTCAGCTTCCCCATCATCTGCTTCAGTATCCTTCACAGAGTGATATCGAGGATCTAATATCAAGTAAGGAGGGAAAAAATCTCCTATCTCTCTGACCTTATCACAAAAATATGCCTCTCGGCCTTTTTTCCCTCTCTACATACTGCACGTGGCAGTACGCACTGTTTAAATTATTAGACCAACTTTTAAAAAATAGCGTCATTTCATATGATAATGACCTTTGAAAGTTTAAGATAAAGAATTAATAGAGAATGAAGTATTTTGTTCCTTCCGAATGGAGTCTATCCTAACAGCATGTTAATTCATTCAAACGTCAACAAATACCCCTTCACACGAGTTGTGATAAGCAAAGAAAACTTGACTGCATTACGAAAAAAAAAATCTCTTCGAAAGTTCGACATGAACAGTTTTTCAGAAACAGGGAAAAGAATTTTCTGAGAATTGATAGCTGATAAAGAAATAGATAACGTGCTCAATGATGCTTCTGTGTTGATTGCAAATTATTAAATATAGACTACACGATACACTTTTTCAAAAAAGGGGGAAGGCAGTGATATTAACATATATATTATCCATTTTATTAAAATTATATCATTAAGTTGGTTCTGAAAGAAGTCATTTTACCACAAGCCCTGATTTAAAATTTATGAGACAAATGAAATTTTTGAAGTTTATTTAAATTTTTATTAAACATCCAATTTTAATATTTTTTAGTTATGTAATGTTTTGAAGATGTGTTAAAGTCAGTAATGATTAATGATGTCTTCTTCGGCTGGATTCCAGTTTCGTTCCCTTTAAAGATTACACTTAATTCATGTTGTGATCGAATTTTCCATTTTCTGACGAAAGAACAGAAGACTTCTGATTTAATGCTCCACATAAAGAAGTAGAAAAAAAAGTATTTTGGGTGTTTTTCATAACTTCTTCATGATCATCTGATGGAAAGTAGTCTTGTGATTAAATCTTCTTGTGAGGTATTCGTAGATACACGCATTTTTTTCCAGTCAACTAAGCGAATTCATGTCACATAACGGAAAATATATGCTAATTGATAAAACTAATGAGTTAAAAGCTGTTCCAAATTTCTCCTGATGCTGTAAAACTTGCAACATCAATACCTCTTTATACATGTATTTCTGCAAAAAAATTATACTATTTAAGAAGTCTAGACGTGCAAGACCCAAGTCAATTTATTATGTGTCTAATCGCAGATTATGAATTGTGCTTTTCATATCAATCGCAGCTTATGAAAAAGTTACGGTAATGATGGTTATTATTATTATTAATATATATATATATATATATATATATATATATGGTACATTTCAATTTAATGACCTGAAATATCAGAAAGAAAGCATACGGTGAAATTTTTCTGCATTTATATGCTAAAGTCTAACTGCATGACAGCACAAAATAAGTTTGTGTTAATAAAATGTTATAAATAATTTAATAAACGATTGTTAAATTAATCATAGGATACGAAGTCACTTCTGTAACTAATATTAAAATTATTAAAATGCAGCAAAATAGAAAAATGTTTTATACGATATTTGAAATAGTTTGTTTGTAATATTTTGAAATTGAATAATTATTATAGAAAGGGATGTATATATTTGTAAGTAGATTACTTTCCCTTTACTGTGTCTGAAATTAAAATTATATAATTTATACAGTTTTAAAATTTTACAGATAAACAAACTTACACAAGATGTACTAATAGTTAAAGCAATTCTTTTTTATTTCACTTGACGAAAGGACAAGATTTTCATCTCGAAGAATAAAATTAAGTCTTAATGATTATTAGTCAAGTCTAATAGAACAACTTAAAGAAAAATGGTAAAACTGGGCAAGTTTCAACTAAACAATGCGCGGAGAATTTAAAAAAAATTATGTGTAGTCGTATTTAAATTTAAACCCATGTTAAAGTTGCCGATAACCTTTTATAGAAACTAACCAATTCAGAATATCGATCATCCTCTCGTCTAAATTGTTTAAAGGAACTCAAATATACATTAAATTAACAAAATTATTTCATATTTCTGAGCTCCACATATTTACAAAAATAACTTTGGGAATAAATGCGGGTTTGTTGGAAGAATTCGAATCGATATAGTATGGAATAAAATCATACTTATGAAATAAAGTTACTAAAAATACGAGAGAACACCACCACTTCATTGGAAAAATTTAGTAATTTTTTTAAAAAAATTTTGAGGAATTAATATATTGGAGTTTTTTTTCCTAAATTTTTTCGTCACACAATTATTAAAATTTTAGCTAGCGAAAACGGTCAATTTCTGTTACAAAGCTATTCGAGAATAATTTCATTCAACAAATAATTCAAAATATTTTATGGTAAAATCAGTTTTAAGTCAAGTAAAAAACTAATCTTAACTCAAACAATTGTCATCCATGCTGCCATCTATGAACGAATAATGTCTTTTTAAAAGACCACAGTAATGTCTTTTTATAATTCAAATAACTGAGTCTGTTCTTTATAATGATTCTAAAGATTTTATATTGCAAGTAACTCTTAAGAACAAAAGTAAATGCAATTTGACTTAACTAATCATTCTAATTAAAAGTGTCCAATAAAATCTTCTTCCTAATAATTATATAAATAATATTATTTATGCATTACAACTTCCCACGAAAGAAATAAAAGTAAAGAAATAAAATTAATTAATAAGCTAAATAAATAAAAGGACTTTTTCTACAAGAACGATTTCATGAAAACACTTCGCAAAGTGAAGTTTTTACTGACATTACAAGAAAATCATAGGAATATCAATATTGGCAAAAACATTCTTAATAGATCCAACAATGATTATACCTTGTATATCTTTCCGCTGTTTAGCGTTAACATTTATGATGCAATTAAGGAATGTAAAAAATAATTTATACAGATTGTATAGAATTTAGAATTAAGATACTGAGAAAAGTAGGATGTAAAAATAAAATATGAAACTAGGAGTAAAATCTAGGCAGTGGTCTTCAAACTTTGTCGACTTATGGGACCCTTAAAGCTATAAATTGTTTGCATGGAACCCTTAAAACTATAAGGTGTTTCCATAGGACCCCATTCAAAAAGAACCTTATATAGACTAATATATTTTAAAATAATATTTAAAGTAGATCAATATGCTATATGTACTAAATTACAAAAAAAACTTAAGATAAATGCTGTATTTTTTTATTAAAATATTTTAGCATTTCAATATAATGTACTCATTAATAGTATTAATTCGTACTCCGTCTGTCATCTACTCTTGTCTTATATAGTAACTGGGATAAGTGTTCGCGCGCGCGTATTTTTTTACACAAGCTTTTGAAGTCTTGGTCTGCGTTAATTTGTTTCTATATTTTGTGTTTGTTGTCACACATATTGAGAAATATTTTTAACTTAAATATATTGTCCAGATTAGCATTGAAATATTTATAACTGAGTGAGAGAAACTTCTGTGCATTCTGTAAATTTGCATCCTAAAATTTAGAGCTGTTCCTGCTTAAATTTAGGTTTGACATCGAACAATTGATATGCCAATAAGTCGTTCATCTTTGGCAAGCCTTCTGTTTAATCTATTTATGCTTGAATTTCTCCTCTAAAAATATTGTATAGATGTTAGACTTTTCTTTTTAAATGTTCTCTTAAGAAATTTTTTTCATATGAAGAAAAAACGTTGGTAATATTATCTCTTTTAATACATAATAATAAAAGTTGTGGGAAGTAACTAAAGACAGAGGCTGAATTTATTTTTGATGTGTAACATCTTTCCTCTCGATTGCTGGAGATTTGTGGGAGTGATTTCGTGAAAAGGGACGGAAATGCGTAACAGGAAGTTGGGCCAATCAGTGCGTTTGGTGGTTTCTCTTCACTACCCTCGAAGTGAAGTTCTGTTTTTTCTCCTTCATTCGGGAGGGGCTCCGCACCCATCTCCCACCCCCTGTGGCCTAGGCCGTGGGATCTTTGTTTTTGTTATCTCACTTTAGGATCAGAGAAGAAGCTAAGTCCTTTAGGCATAGCCGTGGTTAGACAATGACGAACGTGTTTCGATACCTTACTTCGATTGCTGCGTACAATTTAAACGACCGGGCCACAGAGCAGCTGGTGTTGCGATCTATCGCAAACAGAACAACTCACATGTTGTGGTTCGACATATGGATATTACTTATCGTCAAACAAGTGGACTGGGTATTGTTCGTCAAGATATTGGGGACATATGTGCGGCAGAATCCTTATTTGAAAATGAACAAACAGTGATTTCGGTGGTCGTATACATTTCTCCGAATCAAACGGTTCAAAAAATTAAAGATTTCCTGCATTTTTTACTTTTACCATATACCAAAGGTGGTTCTGCTCTTTTTTAAAAAAACAAAATCACTCGCTTCCCATGATTTTGAGTGGTGATTTTAAAGTTAACTTAAGTTTGCTAGAAGCCGAGCCACTCATAGCTTTTTTGACTGATGAACTCAGGCTCGAAATTAACACAAATCGAAATGTTTCGACAACTAACAGTGGTACTGTTATTGACGCTATTTTTCAACGGTTTTTAAATATTTTGAAATCACAAGTATATGTGTCCTATTTTATTTATCATAAATTTTCATTTTCGCTCTTCCCCAAAATTGCATTACTCCTTGTGTTAATTAAATAAAATGTTCACATTAAAGATATAATTATTGCATAGAAAATTATTTCCAATCATACTCGATTCATTTTTTTCAGGATTTAAGTTGCTATTGCGAATTTACCACGATAACATGTCAGATGTTACACATCGTATGCGACTACTGGAAGGCTCGTTTCTTTTTTTAAGTTTCCCACCGTAAGACGTGGGACCCGAGCTGAGAAGCACGGTTAAAAATACTTGTCATTCAAATTTCATACAGAATATGAAACTGTTTTGTGCACATGCACATTTTTATAGTTTTCTTTCCAAACTTTTTATTTCTATTCGTAGAGCCCCTGAGTACGCTTCCTGGAACCCCAGGGTTCCATGGAACACAGTTTGCAGACCACTGATCTAGGGTTAGCAAAATCCGAAATTATTTGGCTGAAACATCCTACCTAAGCGTTTAACGCACACTTCTTGCTTACATTTTTTTAAAAGCCGATTCGGCTGTTTATGTATATTAAACTTTCAAATCAAAATTAAATTTAACTTGTTTAAAAAGAGAACTAATCTGTCCTTAACTGTTATCTAAAGTGATAAAAGAATTTTATATGAAAATACAATTCTCCCTGAATAGGTTGATTGATTGCTTATTAACATATTAAGTAGGTATGAGAGACAGGAACAATTAAATCAATTCCTATCTTCAGACGGCACAAATTTTAGGTTTATTAGAAAATAACTATTATTTTAGAAACAAATTAAAATATTTTAGCTGAACTTGAGGACGCATTTTTTTAAAAAGGCAGTAACTTTCTGTACTTGGGTCTTGTTGAATCTTATGCAATCATTACATTTATGGGGAGAAAAAAAGATAAAAATTTATGCATTAGTTTTATTTTACAATGGAGAGACTTTGATAAAACCTTAAAAAATCCTCCTCTATGTATGCTTATCAAAAAGAGAAATAGTAAGAAAAACTGTAATAATACTTAGACCTCAGAAAAGGGAAGACAGAGCATAAAATTCATGGTTACGAAAGAAAATTATTACAAACTAACATTCTACCTTCAAGGTATATACAGCGAAAATCGTTTAACACGAAACTGAGGGGACTGAAATAGTTTGCTCTCTTTTTTTAATTATTGTTGATAAAATAGAGTCAGTCAAACCAAAATCTTTTCAGATTTCCGTCTTCGTCTACTTTTTCTGATCAACAGCCTTATAAGAAGCTCCATCTTTATTTTAAGCGAAGTAGCATGTGCTAAGCTTTTTGCCATTGTGTTTGCAAAAAAAAAATTCTTTTAAAATAGAAAAAATAATTTGAACCAAGCCAACTAATTTTTACTCCCACTGCAATGTACTCGTCACTCAATTCCTAAGCCAACTGATGTCAGAAGAGATGCTTCTGTGCGTTTGTAGGGGTGAAGGTTGAAAGGAGCTTAAATAAACAAAATTGACTGTGTTGCAGGCTATTCGGAGGGTATTTCAAAGCCAAGTGAGTCTCCTTCCTACGAAATATGTGAAACCACCTTTCATTTAACCCCCTTAAATTTCGCCTGCGCGGCTGGTGTTTTCCGAATACTGTTCATTCCCAGAACGGAAATTTTTTCGTGGTAAGTGAAAAAAATACTTGAAAATACACAGTAGTTTTTCGGGACTTATATCATTTTGTATTAACCTACATTTCCTCCGAAGCGTTTTTGCGTTAAACGTATTTCATTGTACTTAAAAAAAGAAATATCTTAAATGACTTTTGTTGAATATTCTCTGCTATATATATACTGACTATTATGACTCACAATTTAGAGATTTGTAAAGGGGTTAGGATGATGGATTTTAACGACTCGCTATCAAATGACAATTTGGGAAAGGATTAAATTTTTGTTAAAAGTTTTTATGATTATAATAGTAATATTAAGATTGAACGATTT
The DNA here is from genome assembly GCA_019973975.1 of Trichonephila clavata. NCBI lineage: Eukaryota > Metazoa > Arthropoda > Arachnida > Araneae > Nephilidae > Trichonephila > Trichonephila clavata. Next base: position 9,636 of record BMAO01016714.1, read on the forward strand.
AAGACAAGAATTTTTTGGAATAAAAAGTTCACTAATGGTCATAATCATCACGTTAAACAGAAAATTTTAGACTCCAGCAATTATAATAAACAAATATGTAATAAAAGCTACATTGATAGTCCTACTACATGAAAATAACGAAAAATTAATTTCAAACAAATATGAAAACATTCAATCTAATAATAGTCGTAAGTTAAGATTCAATAGATGTAAAGATAGTAGATGTAAGACTTACACTAAGTTAAACCATGATTGATATGATTATGAGTCTAAAGTTAATCAATGTAAAACTTATAATTGTGTTTACCTTTTAAATTGTACAGTTTGTCAGTATAAATATAAAGATAGACCTCGAATACTATTAATATTAGGATTAATCAACATAGACATGATGTTAAAAATTTCAATAATTCCAATAATTCTCATAAAATTGAACTCAGACACTTTCACCTGCAGGATTTTAAAATTGTTGAATTGTCAATTATTAAAATTATTTCAAATACTAAGCATAGATTACGGTGGGAAAATCACTTTATTAGGAGTTTTAACACAATGTATTCATATGGTCTTAATGCTATGCACTTTGCTAAAAACATATTGCAAATTATGTTATAGAGAAATAATAAAGAATTTATTTATAATGTTCCAGTTTAAGAAAGAATTCTAAAAGAATCTCTAGAAGTAAAAGAACTAAAAGGAAAAATAGAGATAAAATAATCTTTAATTGATAATATTAAAGTTATTATTGAGGTGATTTTGAAATAAACTTTAATATCAAGAAACTATTTCATGTTTGGTCTTAATAAAAAGGTGACTGTAATGTTAAATGAAATTTTAAATAATGAGTTCTTAAAGATGTGCCATGCAGTGCACATCATTAAAGATATTAATAATTTTAGTTAATAAATTCAATATAAATATTAATAAAATTAATAATCTAATACATATTACTGCACTTTATTCTTCATGAATAAAACTTTTGATAAAGTTAATTTTTATAATGTAATTAATAGAAATTTGTCACTTTTCCTGTAAGAAATGTAATTGTTATGGAAACATTTATAAATATAATAAAACGATATGGGCAGATTTATCTTTAATTATGATAATAGTTAATATACTCATCACATACACGATTGTAAATGCAAAGACTATCATGATTTTATTGATGGTTATCATAAGCATGTAGTTACAGGCAACTTAAATATAATCGAGGACAGGATTTTAAATATCATGAATAAAGGCAATAGTTTTAGATTAACTATTTCAATAACAACACAATACTGTTAAAAAACAAATTAATAAAGATATAAATAACTTTGTTACAAAATCTGCAGTTAAATATGGATTGCCATAGAGGTATTTGATGAATTTAAGTACAATATATTAAAAGACTTGAGGAAATTTAATTACCAATCTAATTCTGAATTTTTACTTAGGAAGATGTAAAACTTGATTATTTATGATTTACAAAAGAATTTTATTATTGTTTACATTGGCAAAGTGCCTGTTAATTATGCTATAATTGTAAACATTTTTTTCTAATACTATGCTAAATGAACACTTTTTGAACAATGGATATTTTAATAGATTGGACTTGACACATAGAGAAATTAGTAATCGTATTATTGCTATATATAGAAAATTGGGTATTTGCATTCCTAAGATTAAGTTTCCTTATATATTTTTAACACCTAAATTCCGTAAAAATCCTGTTAAATTTTGCACTGTAACAAATGGTTTTAAAACATATATCACTACTGCAGGGAAAATGCTGCATACTATTCTACAAAAATTAATAAAAAAAAAAGCAAAATAATAAAGCTGTAGTTAAAAATAGTAAAGATATTATAGATTTTTTTTTTAAATAAAATTATTCTTTTAAAATTCAGTTCACAGTTTTAATTTTAAAGATCTATTCAATTCCATTGATAGCAGTGATATTATTAAGGTAATTTTAAAAAATCACAGTAATTATTATCTTACTAATAATTTCCACAAATTTAAAACTTTTATAGATTTAAAAGAAAAATTGCATTAATTTGAATGATTCATTTTATAAAAAAACTAAAGGCTTGCCTCAAGTTGGCTCTGCTAGCAAAAGTTTGGCTAATTTATATTTATATTTTTGTGAATATAAATATATTATTACTAATGACTATTACATTTTTTAAAAAATAGATGACCTAATTGCTTTTGGTAAAAATAATAATTTTAACCGCATTATTAACTTTTATTCTGATTACTTAAATCTAATTAAAAAAATAATATACCATTTAAAACTAATTACTTAGATGCATCATTGTATATTAAGGATTATAAATTACGTAATAATATTTATGATAAAAATGATGCTTTTGATTGTAACATTCTTAAAGTGGAACATTCTTGGAATTCTAATACATAAATTTCCAAATAAAGAAATATTTTAACTATATTTATCGTAATATATATTAGTTAGCGATACATATCATATCTTTTTAAATTTTAATAACTTTATTAGTCATTTTATTGGACATAGATATCCTGCTAATTTTCTTTAAATTATATTTCTAACAGTTCTCAGTAAAATGACAAAATGTAATATTTGCATTAAGTGGTTTTTTAATATTAATTATACAGTTATTCAAAAGATGCGCTCATATTTAATAAAATTAATAATACTTTATTTTATTTTAGTATCATAGTGTATTTTTAGGGAGACTTTTATATTTTTCAATACATTTTATATCAATATTTAAGGCTTTTAAATTTATATATATAGACTTACCTTTATTTCATCTTATTTTACTAATTTTACTTTTATGCGGTACTGCTAATACTGCCTTTGTATTGGCGGGAAACATTAACCTATGCTGTGTTCACAAAGTAAGTTTTATCACATCTTCTAGTTTTTATTACATCGATTTTAACTCTATACTAGTAAGTAGACTGTTAAATTTATCGTTATATATTTACAGTATTTGTTAATAATTACATTTCTAACAAGATCAAAAATAAGAAAGCTTTAGCAGTGTTACTTTTTATGTATTGTGTCATAAACTTTGTTATGAACACTTTTAAGCATTAATTAGAAGCGAATAAAAAAACCCCTGAAGGCTGAAATTTGGTTAAATTTTTAGTATTCAATTAATCCTCGTTTCAAAAAAAAGTTTCTGAAAATTATTTTCCTTTTACTTTATGATCAGATGATAACTCATTTTTTTTCATACCAGAGACAAAATAAATAATCAATCGATTTTTTTAATGGAATACATTTACACTCACTTGGCACTGATCTCTTATTTTACTCAATGCTGAATTTTTTTCCATTTTTCATGATATGCTTTTGAGGAAGTTTAATAATTAAAATGATTTTTAATAGTTTTTTGTGCTTTAACTTTGCTGGATGAGGAAAATATCAAGTAGATAACGGGATTTAAGTTTCCCGTCCTGTGTTGTTCAAATCGAAATAGTTTAGTGATATTATGATCCAATATTAAATATATATATATATATATATATATATATATACACTGAGAGTGGCCAAATTTTTATGACCATCCCTTCAATACAATATTGGATAATCTTTTACGCTTAATATTTCACTGATTCTTCTTGACATGAGCTCTATGACTTGTTGGTAGGTGGTATGAGGAATTTGAGACCACATTGCCCTTTCCAATGCTTTCAGACTATATGGTGATTGTGCTGGCCAACTAAGCAAGATAAAGTTTTTGTCATGAGCTATATGAGAACTATACCAGCTGTATAACAGAGAACATTGTCATGTTGAAAGTATTCATCTCGGGTAGGGTACTTTATTGATATAAAAGGATGTATTTGATCTGCGATAACACTTAAATATCTCCAGGCATTCAGACGTTCAATCAAAGAACCCATTCAATGCCAAGAAAGCCTCCCTCAAACTATAATATTGCCTCCACCAGCTTGAAGAGTTGTGGCAATGTGGATGGGGTTCGTACTTTCATTGTGTTTTCTCCATATTTGCACACCACCATCTACATGGTGTAGTTGAAAACATTATTTATTAGACCCCATGACCTTTTTTCTGCCATCTACAGTCCAATCCTTTGGCTCCTTTGCGAACTGGAGGCTTCTGTTCTTGTTCGAAGTCAACAGCAAGGGTTTTCGAATAGGTCGTTGGTTATCATAGCCTATATGTGGCGAGTGAGTGAGGGAATATTAACGTCGCACTTTTCAGCTACGCGAGGGCTTTGGGCGAATATGTGGCAGTTCACGCAGTTCGCAGATGTTACTTGATTAAGGATTTCCCGCTAAGTGAAGCGCGTTTGCTCTTCTGTTGGGCTGGACAACTTTCGCAAATCTCCTTTCCAAGCGAACTTTCAGTAACCAGACTATAAGCCTGGTGTTGAGACCCGGTTTTCTGCTTGGGAATTCACTCTTTGTAAACATTTATAACTTCCTCTGTCGGACACTTCACAAGTGCAGCCGTTTTTCTGACATTAGTTCAAACACAGCTAAATCACGTTTCGCCCCTATTTCTTCACAAGCAATACAGTGGAATTGATGCTTCCCTATTTCTGCATTCCCTATTAATATCCATCTCGCCTTCCCTTCTAGTGGCAGCTACATGAAGTTATAACTGATTTCCGTATAAGCGTCAATTGATCATAATAACTATTTGGTCACTCAGAGTATATTAACTCAACTCTTTTTCTTTAAAGAGGTTTATTTACTCAAACACGATTTAGGATTGCTGATTGTTACGCGAAAGATTGAGGGCAAGGTCCTTCATTAATCTGCTAATTTAATATATGAGAGTTATAAATTTAAAGAAAGTGTAGTCAAACGTAGAGAACCCTCTAAAACTCCAAATAAAACTAAAGATATGTTTAGCTAGGTTCCAAGGATGAAAAAGTACTTGTAATACCAATAGAGCAATACGTAAAGAAATGATTTTCCGAGAAAAAAAAGTCAATACCGCAAATATAATTGGAAAAGCAGTTCATCTTTTCAAAATGTCATTATTGGGTGAAATTCTTCAATGGATTCAACCATATCGAATGCGATAGATCTTTCTAGAAGAACAGTTATTTGGATTCATCTCCCTGTAAACAAATACGTTTATTTTCAAAAACTCGTCATAAATAATTAATACTACTTTTTGTATTTTTAAGTTAAAGTTTCTATCTTTTCTTGAGGCAATATGTATATGCTCCTAATTTAATACTTTAGGTAATAACTAAAACATGTATGCATTTGCTTTTCGCATGATTTTTTTCGAGTTAAATAAAGTTCTTCATATTATCTTACACGAGTTTTGGATAACGTGTTACACATCCCCTTTTTTACTATATAAATCGTGTCCCCCCCCCCATAGTTTCTTTAGTGGTTTTTTGAAGAATATGTCTACCGTATAAAAAAGAATTAGGTGTATTACACACACACACACTAGTTGAACCGGCAAACGTTGTTATGCCATATAAATTATTTCTAGTGAATACGGTAGTCAAAATAAAATTAACTAACTCATTGTGGTATGGGTATGTGGTATATGACTGAAAGAGGAATGGAGCACTGTGAACGATGACGACCTATAAAAGTAACAAAACACCACACATTCATTTTTTGAATTCTTTTTGTACTTTTATTATTTTAAATAATAAATTTCACAAATTACATCTCTATCACAAATTATGACAATTAAAAAATAACATTATCAGTCTCTTAGTGCAAAATATTATACAATATTTTTAGGAAGTCCATCTTTCGCCAACACAAACAAACTAAATGGTTTGCTCATTCGAGAACATGCCACGCATAATTGTCCGTGTGAAAAACACGATGTGCCGAAATCTAAGCCACAAACAGATAGCGTTTGACCTTGAGACTTAATGATTGTCAGTGCGAATGACAATCTAATTGGAAATTGAATCCGTTTGAATTCAATTGGCACATCTGTGGGAATAATAGGGATTCGTGGTAGTAATACATCTTCTCCTTAGTAATGACATTCAAAATGCTGGGTTCGACAACGTTTTTCATCAATTTTTTAATGACTAATCGCGTGCCATTGGACAGCCGTGGTGGGTTCAAATTACGAAGCAAAACAACAGGAGATCCAACCTTCAGTTGTAAATGGTATGGTGGTATGCTTAGCAAATCCAATGAGTTCAAAAAAACTCTACTAGATAATTTACAGCTTCGTTGGTATCGCAAACTGTATCGATAGATTTGTATGACATCAAGTCCACTGTCAACAACTGTTGTATCTTGAAATTGAAATCGTTGACGTCTACACTTTTTGCTGCCAAAACTGCTCTTTCTGCGAGCTACTCATGATTCAAGCATTGCGTGTGTATATCGGGAAATATAAATATCTGGTCATACAATGAGAGTATTTTTCGAGTTAATAATTGTGCAGAAATCAGTCGGCAATATTATGCATCCAGTATATATGTATATATTCATGTACAGCTACTTTTCCATCATCGATATCTAACAGTTATTTAGAGAATGTTTCAGCGGATGGATCTTGAAGCATTTGAACGCGCATATTTACTTTCAGCTCTGCATTTTCAACATTACGCCACAATGGCGATAGTTTCAAGCAAGCGTTGATCTCATCAGCGTACGTTGAACGTGGAATGACGGGAAGTGTTTGTTTGAAATCACATGAAAGGAATAATAGAGTGCCGCCAAATAGTTTGTCGTTGTTTTTTATGTCTTTCAATGTCCTGTTCAACGCCTCAAGTGATTGTTTGTGTGCCATAGTGCATTCATCCCAAACGATAATTTTAAACTGTTTCAGCACTGTGCCCATGGACGATTGTTTTTTTTTATATTGCACACTGCGTCTGGGTTATTTTGAATATTTAATGGCAGCTTAAATGCTGGATGAGTTGTTCTGCCTCCACCTAATAAAGTTGCTGCAATGCCAGATGATGCAACGGCCAATACGATGCCATTATTTGATCGTATTTTGGCGAGAATTAGCGAAATGAGGAATGTTTTGCCAGTTCCACCTGGTACATCCAAAAAAAAAAAAAAAAAAAACGAATCCATCTTGTACTGCCGAAACTGCGAGCATTATGCGGTCGTAAATGGTTCTTTGTTCCTCAGTCAGTACTGGGATAATGCGAGTAATAATCGCTGCCATTTCTACAGTATTGTACTACATGATTCATTTCAGTGTTCATTAAAGTAGATGCACTTCGATTTGGCGAATGCATACCGAAATGACTGAGTGGTAAATTGGCAATGACTATGCAAATATCCTCGATAGATATCAATGCTTCATTGTACATAGCGTCACTAAATGTTATCGTTAGATCGTTGTGCAGTGTACGATGTCGATGCAATGTATCATCAGTCATTGAATATTTGTGATTATCCCACAACGTCTTTGCTCGGACCGGGAAACATGTAGGTCTACACTATAGGCGTATAGTAGACGAATTTGTATTGATGTATAGTTCAATGCTGCTTCAATAAGCTTGTGACGGATCTATACGGATTTGCACTAATTTCTTCTTTTTCCCTTTCAATCAAAATATTTATTTCAACCAACCTTCATCGAGAAACCAAACGTGATTTATGTAAATAAAGAATATTATATAAATTCGGTTTTCGCGAGTTGAAGAGAGGGAAGTGAGAAGTCAAGTTAAGTAAAGTAAAGTGAAGAGAGTGAGAGGTCGACACGTAGTTGGTGACAAGTTAAGCGAGGTTGATACGTTTGATGTGCGCAAAGAGAAGTGGATTTGAAGATTGAAAAGCATTGAAATTAAATATTACGGAGCGTGGAGTCATCGTCAATTCATCCAGCAAACGATAGTGGCTGAAGTTCGTCGTGCAGGATCTGAGCATCAAAGCCTAAGGTACTGTATTTTTGAATAAGTAAAATCTGATTATTAGTGTGCGGCGTAGTTGTAAATATGCGTGTTTAAGCTATATTAGATTCAGTTGAAGCTCTGTAATATTATCCCCGTATTTATATATCTCACCTCTGCACTCTACCATAGTTTATATACCTTAATTAGAATTGTGTTGTGTCTGTTCTTAATGACTGATAAGAATCAATAAATCAGTTTGAGTTGGAATAATGTCTACGGATCATTTAGTTCTTCCTACACATCTAGCCGGGTTTTCAGATAGACAGGAAGGTAGGAATGTAAGGGGTGACTACAGGTCACCACAAGCTTATAGTCTTACTGGTTGTCGTCTTCCAGAAAGTCTAGTGCAAGGCATGCATCTTTATACGTTGGATACTGTTGTCCATTCATTTTAGGTATATCTTGAAATGGGAATGGGCCGGTGAGATTAACCAACAACAGTCGCAAATAAAAACACTCAGTCTGCCTTGGATTGACTGTAAATACTCGCCTCAAGGTTTTTGATTTGAATAAACCGGGGCATGCATCAATCTGTGTGTTTTGCTTGCGGGGCATCCATTTTTTTTTGTTTGAGCGCATGGGAAATAGCGTGGTACTTCTGAATAGAGTAGTTTTCGTGCAAAGGCACCAAAAGCATCTGAACGATTACACAATTCTAAAAATTCGGTGAGTGTAGTTTTTGGTTGAATTGCAAGAATTTTTTGAAAAAGAATTTTAAAAAAGTTTTTGTGTACTTAATTTGCCGAGGAATGGAAATTACAATGGATTTGAAAAAAAAAATGGCCTTTTGGAGCAAATAAATTGTCCGAGTTTAAGTTTAAATATTAATAGAGCATTTTAATTCTAAAATAGGGAGACATAATATCTTACACACGGTTTTAAAAATTGAACTGAACTGTTTGACGTACAGTTTACATGAAACAAAAAAAAGCAAATGATAGGGTAAGGGAATAGAAGAGAAAATAACGATAAAAAAAATCTAGAGATATTGTTCAATTGGAAATTTTTCAGATAATATTCCTCCAGTACTGAACACACTTTGATAGTTTAAATAACCGAAATTATAATTCAGTACCTAGAGCATCAATTTATATAAAAAAAAAACTATACATGCTTCTTAAGCTGTGAAATAGATTTTTAACTTTAAAAACTGATAAAGGAACTGAAAAGCTTACAGAAAAATGAAAATAATCACATTCTCTTTTATTAAAATAATTAACAAAGAGATAGAAAGAGAGGATGATTTAATGGAATTAAAACGTACTATAGTAAGAAAAAATTCTACTTTATAGAAAAATCGAAATCTCTACCAAAGTTTTTTGATAGATTACTATTATTAATTGGAAAAGTGATAATTATATAAGTAGAATTGTAATGTCTTTCTGTTAAAAAAATTTTAAAATTCAATTAATTTTTGGAATATGATAATTAAAGGTATATAATTTTGATTCCCATTTTTAAGTATGTTGGCATTTGTTATATTTATTAATAACTTGTGCTGAGTTTCTGCTTTTCCCAATTTCGTTCAACGTGAGTATAGATTTCTCGGAAGGATAATTCGTAATCTCTATAAGACACAATATTTTCTACACCAAACTTAGAAATGTTATTGACTGACTTCGGGATGTTTGGATGACACGTACAGAAAACACCTGAAAACACATTTCAAGTACTTCAAAGCAGCTTTCTGCTCCCTCTTTATAGAGCACCTTTAGGTAGGGCTACTACTACACATGATTTCCATGTGCACTTCAATGGTAATCATTTGCATACCTTATCTAGGTCTACGCATGGTGCAAATTTCATCCCTATTGGGTGTTTCTTCAAAGTGCTGCATTTTGCATTGTCATTACAGTGCAAAGCCAAATCAAGTAAATAAACTGACATTTTATATCTCGCTGCTTAACTTGCACCAATATCATCTGTTTTATATAACAAGATTTAAAAAGACAATCATTCCTTTTTCCTCTAAGACACTATATTAAGTCTTACATCCGATTTGTTATAAGACATTTCTTGGTTATTGACCTTTATTGCTTTTCTTTAAGAATAAAGTGTCAAAGAGAACACCTTTAAAGCTGTTGTTCAGTGAAATTACACGCTGTTTCTTTCCTGACTGACATACTTCCGTAACAGGTTTCTTAAATTCATGCGTTTGTTCTTTATCCATCTCCCCAAAAGCCGAAGGCCAAATTTCTCGTGTAACTGTACCAGCAACTCTTACTTATAATTTACTTTCCCTGCGAACTTAATTTCTTTTTTTATTTATCAGGTCGATAAGAAGCAAATGCATAAAATGTTCTGCTGTAGCTTAGACAAAGTATGTATATGCACATTACAGATTTAGGTACATAGCAAAACATGAAAAGAGTATTTTTAACAAGTAATATAAATAAAAAAAATTTAAGTCAATTCCTACTTAGGTCAACAAAGAAAAATTTTATTTTAGTTCCTTTTTATTAAATAGCTAAAATTAATATAAATATGTATATACATATGACAGAATCACAATATTAAGTGACAAAATAGAAATTAATCTTCTTTGAAAAAAAAAATTCTCTCAATTGCCTTTTCTATATATGGTGTTGGACTATTTTTTGTTTGTTATTATTTATTCATTAATTAAATTTAATTATTCTGATAAAATAGCATAGTAAAAATGAAATCCCATTCTCAGAAATTAAGCCATCTCAGGTGGTATTCGGACCCACGACCTTTGGATTAGAAGTCCAACGCGTTATCCATTGCGCTACAGGGACACAACGAATGAGTTGCCTTTCTATATATGCCGGTGGACTATTATTTGTTATTATTTATTCATTTTTTAATTTAATTAATGAACTAATATTTTAAAAATTGTATTAACATCAAGTGTCATCCACTACAAGTTTAAAAAATGTATTTGAACTTGAATGGATGAATAAAAAGTATTTTACTAACGATTGAAAAAATTTGAACAAGATATATATATATATATATATATATATATATATATATATATATACACTAGCTGACCCGACCATGCGTTGCTGTGTCTTTGTTTTAATACCTTAATGCACACAATATTGTTCTAAGCTATTCAATGCAGCCAAATTAATCTTCGTTTACAATTTCGGAGGTTGAAATAAAATATAAAACAACATAATGATTTCAATTTTGCATTTTATTCATTTCCTATTTGAGTATAGTATAATGCATGAATTACTGACGAAGTTGTTAAATAACAACAAATGAAGATTTAATTTTATAAATGTGGTGAATAACGTTTATTTTTTGCAATTTTTAAAATTATTTGTATCATTTTAAAGTATTATAAGTAATTTTATGTAACTAATTGCTAATCGGTGCACAATATTTTTCGTTAACCCTTTTGCTCACTCAAATAGATTCAACGGTTTCCATACACGTGAGCATGTAACATCTAGTTGCTCATTCCAGAAACATGGATTTTCTAAGTCCAAACATCAAATGAATATTTTTTGGGTTTCAGATTCATTCATGGTCATCGCGAAAGCCAAATGAATCGGGAATTGAAGCCTTTTTAATGGTATTGGAGATTCTGTGATGGTATCAGTGGAATACATGGCAACAGATTCCGTAGCAACAGAACTAAATTCTCGTTTAAACTTTACCATCACAATATTTGCTTCAAGAGGTTCCCGGTAATTCTTTTGATGATCAAACGTTCACCACTGCATAATCTTGGTGGATTTAAAGTAAGCAGCAGAATAACCAGGGAACCAATCTTCAACCGAAGATTGTGTGTGACATTCTTGATACATCTAGAGAACTTATAAACTCGGTAGGAAAATTTACGGTTTTGCTTTCATCAACAATAGTGTCGATTGATTTAAAAGGCGTTGGATCACCTGGCAACAACTCTGTATCTGGAAGTTTATTTTCTCACAATATCAACATTTTTCTGATTAAGTAACGGGATTACATAGGCAATAATTATCTAGATAATTATACAGTGTATCTGGAAAGACACTCTCAATCAGTTCCTTTTTGTCTGAAGAACAGTACAGAAATTGTCTGGCTATTTCATGCATTATGTATTGGGATGAAAAGTTTCACTTCACCTTTTCCAATATTCAACAGTGGGTTAGAAAATATTTGCTACGATTGATCATCTTGCAAATGTACTCGTGTGTTTATGGTCAATCGAAGTGTTTCCACATTTCGCCATAAAAACAACTGTTTTAAACATGCGTTAATCTCGTGAGTAAAAGTAGAGCGAAGAATGACTGTTAATGTCTGTCGGAAATCACCAGACAGTAGCACGACAACAACACCGAATATTTTCTCGTTGCCGTTTAAATCTTGCAAAGTTCTATGTAATGCTTTGAGTGAATGTTTTTGGGTCATGGTACACTTATCCCTGATCATGATCGAATTCATTTGCAATACTCTAACCAATCTGTTCTTGTTTTCAATGGTACACATTGCATCTTGTATATTATGAATGTCCAATGGCAGCTTGATGCGGAATCCACCATCTAACTAAGTGAAAACAATCCCCGAAGATGTAATTGTCAAAACAATTTCCTATTGCAATCGTATTTTCGCAAGGCTGCGCCTGCAAGTTTAGTTGCTATGGGGAATGAAAATCCGGAGGCGGTACTCGAACACAAAGCTATTTGACCTCATTCCAGCAATACCCAGAAAAGTTACTGAAGTTTTTGAAATCTGAATCTAGATTCTCGTTTCCCTCCCCAAGAAGCACTCGGTGCCCACTTTCGACATCCCTACTCCTGTAAGTTCAATCTCTGAAGGGGGACATTTTTTTTATGGTCGTCCGGCATTATAATGAAAAGTTACTGGAGTTTCTAAAATTCGATTTCAGATTCTTGTCTCCAACCCAGAAAAACACCAGGAAAGCACTTTTCACAAATCAAGAATTTTAAAGCAAACCCCTGCCACGGTTCGCGTAAAATACGTTCGGCTGGCATTATTTGACGTAGTTTTTGCATTTTCTTGAATTGGATTGAGAACATTTGGATCGGAAGTCCCGAAATATATCCAAGACCCACTTTTTGCGTCTTTACGTCGGCAAGTTGGACTGGTGCTGCTGTCCGCGAACATTGCGGACCTCCGGCTTTATCTGGAAAATTTACAGGAATTTCTAATATCCAATTTCAGACTCTCGTTTATCAGCTCAAATTACACCAGGAACACACTTTTTCCGCGCCAAGACCTTAAGGGTAAGCTACCCGGTCTGCGTAATAGACGGTCGTCCAGAATTATCCGGCAAAGTTACAGTAATTTCTCAGATTGAATATCAGATTCAGATTGTCCGTTTTGAAATACGCCAGGGATCAAGTTTTTTTGCTCCAAGGCTTTTAAGGCAAGCCCCTGCCGCGGTGTGTCTAAAATACGGTCGACCGGTATTATGTGGCAAAGTTATTGGAACTCCTAAAATTCAATTTAAGAATCTCATTTCACACCTCGAAACGCACACATAACTGACTTTTGATGTTCCAGCGCGTGCAAGTCCAGTTGCTAGAGGGAATGAAAACGATGGACTCTCTCTCTCTCTCTCTCTCTCTAATGATATGCCTTTTCATCTAATTCAGACAATATCCGCAACGGTTAGTGGACTTTCGGAAATATGATTTCAGATTATCGTTTCCAGTCCATAGATACAACTGGAGATTACTTTTGGTGCTCCTGAGCCGGCAAGTTCAATCCCTGGAAGGGGCATTTAGGTCATCCGGCATTATCTGGTAAACTTACAGGAACTTCTAAAATTCGAATTCAGATTCTTCCCGCACCAAGACTTTAAGTGTAAGCTCCTGCCATGGTTTGCGTAAGAGACGGGCGTCCTGAATTATCAGGCAAAGTTACAGTTATTTCTCAGATTGTATATCAGATTCGGATTATCCTTTTTGAAATACGCCAGGAACCAAGTTTTCACGATCCAAGGCTTTTAAGGTAAGCCCCTGCCACGGTGTGTCTAAAATACCGTCGACCAGCATTATCCAGCAAAGTTATGGTTATTTGGGGAAACCTATTCGAAAATCGGATTCCACACCCCGAAATACGCCAGGCATTTACTTTTCGTGCATCTTGGTTTACAATATCTGCTTCCACAGACACATGAGCATTGCGACATTTTGCGAATTTTCCCTTTTCGGATTCTTCACATTTTTGGTAATAAAAGAAAATTACGGCGTGATTAATTGAAATAAAAACTATCCTATGTTTTAAATTGGATGAAATGACAAACAGTATGCAAAATTATATTATGATCGGTTGAGTAGTTTCGGAGTCCATCGTGGACAAACACTGTGACACGTAATTTTTATACATAAAGATATAGGGAGAGAGTTAACTAATAGTAGGAATTGAACAAAAATGAACACATTCTTACATCCGTTTAAAATTATTCAGCAGGACATATGTTAAAGTATAACGAATAATTATAAACAACTATGCAATAACTTCAAAAGGAGAGGGCAAAATTAGTTCATACAATTTTTTCGAACACTATATTTTGATTCAAGATATCAGAATATTTGATCGAAAATATTCTGATGTAATTTATTTAAATTGGTTTATAAGTAATTACTTTTTTTATCAAAATACAAAACGGCTCTCACACTGTTTTCATTTATTTAGAAAGATAATTTAATTTCAAAAAACTGGAAACTAATTTCATCTTTTTTATCAGAAACCTTTCGAAGTTCCTTCTACAATGATTTCCTATGCGGTCCGCTAATGTCTCAACAATGATAAAAATGAAAATTCTGAATTCATGACTGGTAAAACAAACTAAATTAAACCCCAGTACTTGAATTTTTAATGTGTTGCAACAAAAAATAATGAAGAATTACTAATCAGCCTTACGATAATGTCGCCAAGAAAGTAAAAATGCACTCTTCTGGTGTATTTGAAAAAAATTTTTATTTTTAAATTTGTATTTGTGTAGAAGTGTCTCTGATTAGCTTTTGAAATACTTCAACAAAACATTCTATTTCTTTCAAAAACTGCTCAAAAAATCTTTTTTTTAAAAGTTCCTTATAGCATGAATCATTGTTTATATTTCTCTTAGAACTCAAGCATTATTTATAACATATAATTTTGTGTTTTCATCAATGTAATAACAATTTAATTTATTTACAACCCTTTGACTGTCGTGCAGATAATCTATACACGCTAGTTTGCAGACAAACATCTTTGCATGTTTTGATTGAACAGCAATCAGCAAACTATAAAAGCAGTGAAAGGAAATATGTCGCTTCATGAGTAATCCGTTCTCAATTATAGTGATATAGAAAAAGGAGTGGACAGAGTTATTCTTCTTTCTTACTCGCACACATATTGCATTTTACTTTTAAACTATCTTAAAATCAGGAGATATTTAGAAGTTCACAAATATTTATTCATAAAGGGGTTTTCTTTATGAAACCTAAGAATTAAGAATGGGATTTTCTTAAGAAAAGGGGGGGGGGTAATGCGATTCATTAATTTTTTTACTTGACTACTTCAATATTTTGCAGCTTGATGAACGAGTATATAATCTGACCGTATATACGGGGATCTTCACCACAGGTACGCATGGGTAAAATGACCTCTTGTAGTGACAAAGCCAGAATGCGACAGAAAACATTATAATAGCTTAAAGTTGAATAAAATTTCAAATTTCAGCACTTACAATAAAAATGTTTAAATTAATTACATCAAAGTAATTTTTTTTAAAAAAGTTTAACTGCAAGAAAATTGGTGTAAATTCATTGACTTAATTAAATCAGATTGCATTTGAAACATATAAAACAAAAATATATATTTTTTTATCTTAAATTCTCTTGTAGGAAAAAAAGAAGACAGTTCTTTCTTTTTATACTATTCTGTTTGAAAGAGCTAAGTTGCGTATGTCATTGTGGCTGTCTTTTGTAATTGAATAATTCTTGACATAGTGTGTATAATTCTGCTTCCTTTATAACCCATTTTTCTTTACCTACTTTCCCTTTCGAAAATGGATTCGTCCATTGTAAGCAAGTACAGAATTCATTGTTAAATTATATCAGGGTCTCTCCAAAGGTGGATCGCGACCCCGTTTGGGGCAAGAAGTTGAATTTAAGAAGTTTCGAAGTTTTTCTCATACATTTTCAGTCAAAGATTTTCTATGATAAAAAATAATCTTCCCAAAAGATCTAATTCTAGAAATTACAATTGATCATTTAAGCTCCCGTTCTAGGGACTTCATTTTAAAAATACGTTCCTTAATGTTGAAAAAGAAAATGAGATTCACCAATTAAAATGTGATCGTTATCTATTGTATTATATGATACGGCGATTAACGATTGACATAACTTTAAAACTCGAGATTTTAATTCGGCATAAACTTTAAAATTGAAAAGAACAATTGTGTAATGAATTTTGGCTTGGGACTTAAGCACAAATTTTCCACATACATTTAAAATATTCAATATTATGCGTATTTTTGAAATATAATTATAACAATGACGAGCAAAACTAAAATTCTTTAGAACGTTCAAGAAGTTATGCTTCAAGTCATATTTAAATATCAATTGACGATTTAATATTTTACGTAAAAGAGAGTAAACAAGAGCATCAGCTTATTAATAAGAATATTTAGCTTCGGAATTAATGAATGCAAAACCTAAAAACGCGTGTTATCAAGGATTATTTTGAAAACAAATTTCTTTCTAACTAATTATCAGAAAATGTTTTTTGAATTTGTATTCTTAGTATATGTATATATACAATCCTCGAGTAAGGAAAATATTTATTCGAATAAAAATAATTATGAGAGAAATACGGTTAAGAAGCTATGGACAACATAAACACATATTCCTTCATTTAAAGTCCATCTTAGACCAAATCGAAAGAAGTTTAAGAAGTCGGGGCTCAGTGTACGAGTAGCAGTGCTGAAATAGATATTAAAATGAAGAATTATATAAAAAACAACCTATCTCAATTGCCTTCACATTTTCCTAGTCAATTATTTTGTTATATTGAAATCTAGAAGTTCATCATAACAAATGCATTTACAAGGTTTCCCTAAGTAAAATTGATGAAGATTTAAATATATCTGTGTGAAAAGCACAACCAATCATAATTGCAGAAGATGAACCCTTTCCTCCAAACCATCTGAAAAAGATAAGATAAATGAAGCTTAATAGAATATATTTATTCCACAATTTTACGGTCTCTGACCACCGCTAACATTAGTTAAAATGAGTAGGAAAGAATGGTCCTGCGTCCCCCATTGCAATGCGTGTTCGACTAAGGTCAAGGGAGAAGAACGAGTTTCTGATTTTTGTTTAAGATTATTTTGACCATTTGTTTTCGTCTCAGTCTGCATTTTGCCGACCGTTAGAGATGAGAGTCGTGGGATCGCAGGGTAAGTGAAGCCCGTTCTTCTTATCACGTCTGTATCAATTCCAAGTTTCAGTGCCCGGGAATCATCTCAAAATACAAATTTTAACTTGTTTTAAGTACAGGGAATAACAGAAACGAAAGAAATGCCGTTTCTTTTTTATTGATTCGTAAATATATTTAAGTTTCGTTTATGTTGACCACAATAAAAATGTTCGTTACGCATGGGCGGGTTAACTACCTTAAATCGTGAGTAGAAAGTTTTTTTTTATTTTTCAATAAAGAAAATATTTTAATCTTCACACAATGACTGTCTAAAATATTGCTTATAGGAAACAAGACTCCCTTCTCAAAATGTTATTTAACAAAGTGACTGTAGAAATATTGTTTGCTCATTAAAATCATTTAAAAAGCCTTTAAAACGGTAATATTTCCCCCTCATATTTTCAGGAAATACAAAAGAAATGGGAGGCGTAATATAATTCAAAATAAATAATGCTGTCTAATTTCTGTTTGAGCTTGAAAATAGTCAACGTAATCATAACATTCATATATGTTTGTTCTGATGAATATTTAATAAATGAACATACTTTTTTGTTTCTCCAAAACACAAATAGACATATCTACCGAAAAACAACGTTATAAGCAACATTTCACGAATATGCCATCATAAAGTAGAAGTTAAGTACGAAGTTAAAGAAAGTCAGTAACAGCTTTATTATATATTTTTAAAAAAAATCGATTTTGGGGTTGTTTTTTTTGTTGATGTTTTTAAAATTTTCCAATCACGGCCTTTTCAAAGATGTAATATATTTTATAAGATATAATTTACAATAAAGTATAGCCAAATATAAAATATAAATTACTTTGAAAATAATCAATTGTCGTGTTACTCCCTCTCCGACGGACAAAAATGAAAAACTGACTTTAAAACCTGCATAACCTCAAAATGTTTTAATTTTTTGTTCTCAGATAACTATAATGTAAATTAAGTATAACTGCAAGGTTTGTTTGCCTACTTTTCGAGAGATATTTTTTCCTCCTTTGCTGAACTTTTCGATTGCGGTTTGAGTACTTTTTTAGATCAGCTGTATTCAGTCTAAATTGATGATCTGCTGATTTTTATATGATAAATACTTCTAAAAGCCAAAAACACACAAAATTTTCAAAAAAAGTTGATGCACATTTTTATTGGTTAAATTAGTGTTGGAAGTAATCATGCATCAAATGTTAATCTAAATAGAATCATCGTTGAAGAGAATACTGTTTTTAGAAGTAAAGCAAAACAAAGGAAAGTTTCTAATATAAATCAGTTTTTTATCGCATGAAGAAACCAAAGGAAATAT
The DNA here is from genome assembly GCA_019973975.1 of Trichonephila clavata. Taxonomy (NCBI): domain Eukaryota; kingdom Metazoa; phylum Arthropoda; class Arachnida; order Araneae; family Nephilidae; genus Trichonephila; species Trichonephila clavata. Next base: position 28,183 of record BMAO01016714.1, read on the forward strand.
TAATGTCATACGGAACTAAAATATACTTTCATTTGCATTTAAAAATAATGTGAGATGTACGCTGGGTAATAGTAGACTGGTTATTACTTTCGTTTTGAAGGGCTATGTGAAGTCCTTCAAAAATTGGGGGGGGGGGGAGGATGGGAAATATGCTGAAAATACTGAAAAATTCATCGATAGATAAAAAACAATAAAAACAATATATGTATTTTCTGTATAGTTTAAGGAAAAGGGGAAAGGCAAAAAGACTTAAAATAAAAAAGAACACAATGTTTATAAAATAGGGCTGCTAAAGGCTATGATGCACAATTCTTGTAATGTGATAAAGTTTTATTTTAAAATTGCAGTTTTCTCAGAATGTTTCTTTAAATTATGGGTACCCTTTTCTTTCACTTTTCTCCATACATGCACTTGAAATTTTTGCTATATATTCCTGGTATATAGTAATATATACTGAAGTGAGAGTTTTGAAATAATTTTACAATATTTAGCGTGATATCCCATTGTACTAAAAAATGAAAGTTTGCAACAAATTCATAAAGATGATCAATTAACATTATTTTTTGAAAAGGCTAAAACATATATCTGTAAAATTTCTCTTTAGTATAAAGAAGAAAGTATATTTGATGTACAGACAAAGTTTTAATAGTTTATGCTTAATACTTAATGAGAAAAAAGTACATAAAAATACTCAATTTATCTGTTGGTTTAGAGGATATCAATTCCTCTTAAAAACAGCTTGCTCAACTACTTTTGCTTCATTATGAGGTATGAATATTACATTAGAGTGGGTTATATACGATCCACAACGTTTGAATGCCAAGAGATGGCTCTGTTAACACTTTTACAACCGTTTTGTACTTAGTCTGTTTATAGGTGGAAGGAACTTTCTAAAGCATGGGCCAACTGGGAACTTGACCTTCTGGAGGACTTGTCTCGTTCTCGATATGGCCTTAACAAAATCCTGATCCGAATAATATTTTTTTAAAAATTGTCGGATATGATTCCCAGACATATTTACCGAAAAACTGGAAATTTCGAACTATTTTCTAACTGCTTAAAGTGTCATTATTATGTAATGTTCATCGTCCGTTTTCTAGGTCTAGGCCATCATTATTCATTTAGTCAAAAAGACGCAGTCGGTCGAGTTGGCTTGTGACTAAAACAAGACAGAGCAGTAAAAACTGCAATTAATGAAGTATAAATTTCGTTGTAACAAACTAATTTCCAAGATTTTTTCCAATCAAAGATTTAAGACGCTGTAGTTTATTTTAAAAAAAACCTCTTCAATATGTATTTATAATCAGTCTATCAAAAGAAATTTGAATTTAATACTAAAAATTTCATATCAGAACCTAGTATTTTTCCGTATACGAATGTCAACATTTGTAACGGAATATTCATATTATTGATATATAATTCATTGATATTATCTATATAAGAAGTCTTCAGCTTTCAAACAAAAGCAATTCAATATAAACAATTCTTAGGATGACTTCCCAAATTTAAAAATCGAAATCTTTCGTTTGGTCTTTTTCGTGAACGTATGCCTAAGTTGCATTTAAAGAATTCAACAATAGCACGAAAAATTAAAATTAAATAATAGCAATTACTATTACAGTGTATCTACTTTAGCCTGTAGTGTTTCGATGTATGACTTAACGGAGGAGGAAAAAAGGGATAAGTTGCGAATAACTTTAAAACGATGCCAAATGGAAATTAGTAAAACAAGAAAGGAAACGGAACGAGTCGGGTTATTCACTTGACATCCAGCCGGCAAACCTGGATCATTACGGCACAGTATTCACACACAAAGATAAGATTCGTAAGATTCGATTCGTTTTCTTTATCTGTGGAAGAATTCAGGAGTTAATTTATTTTTGTTTACCTGAATGAAATATTCTTGAGGGATGGGAAAGGGTTCAACTGATTCTACGCAATTCTATTTGATCCTAGCGACGGGTACCTGGATAACCTTCAAAAAGAAGTTTGTTCATTTTTCTTTACGAAGTAATTGGTATGCAAGGCGAGAACCTTTAATTACAAAGTCTTCATAGAAAAAAAATGGCAAGATATCAAGGACATTTTGCGAAGACTCATCCATCATTTGCAAAAAGGGACTTTCAATACTTTCTTCCATATAAAAAAAATGTGCAATTGGGTTGATTTGGGCAAGTATATGTAAAACTTTTGAAATTTTTTAAAAACATAATGCGCCATCAATAAAAATTACGAACCAAAAACAAAAATAAAAGTGGATCTCAGCTTCAAATACTACACAAAAGCTCTCAGATTATAGCAAGCATCAAAACATTCATCATTCGATACATAATAATATTTCTGTAATATTTTACTGTTTTAGAAGTGATAAAACTCATTAAAATTATTCTTTGCATGAAAAAATCCATAATTTTATTGCAATTAGAAAATTTACTATTAACAAAAGGTTACTTTGAGCAACTGTTTACGTATAAATTATAGTGAAAGACTGAAAGAGAATTTTAAACTTTTTTTTTCTTGTTTCATTTTATTTCAGACGTTTCTGCTCATGCTATATGAATTGATTTTAATTTTAAACATAAAGCTTAAAGTAATTTTGGTTTTTTTTTTATAAAAAAAAATTTTTGTTTGCAAATTAATTTTTTTTAAGTACTTGTCAATTTTATGTATTTGTTACTTCGATATTAAAATTTTGTGCATTCATAAATTATTTTCATATAAATTTTAAGTTGCATCTTTTAATTCGGAAGTCGGAAATTTCAAATAAAAAAATTAAAAATAGTCATTAGTGTCAGGAAACATAATTTGAAATGTACTAGATAATTTTATTCACCCCCTTTTTTTTCAAATTTGTAACAAACCACGTAAATATGTATCATTTAGACTTGAAATAAATATGGCTTCATTATTTGCTTACTCGGTTTCGCTTTCTTCTTTCATTTTGCAAGCATTTTATAAACATCCTATTTCGCATAATAGCCGCCTTAAAAAAGAAATTTATAATATTTTGTAAAAAGAAAATACATCCTTGACATTTTTTATTTAAAGTATAATTCTGCGGATTGAATGATTTCTTTAATCCAAAGAATAAGAAGTCACGTTTATATTTAAGAGTTACAATTTTTGTTTATGAATTGTTTCGGGGGAAAAAAGAAAAGCATAAATTTAAATAAATATACAAAAAAAATGACTTAAAGGCTGCTTTACTTAAGATTTCTTTATTCCCCCCCCCCCCCAAAAATAGACGAGTATTTCCTTTTTTTGTCATAAAAATAGCAAAATATTTCCTTCAAATGATTTATCTTTAAAAAAAAGCTCAACTATTCATTCAACATTTATTAAGTATGAAATTCTTTTGAAGATTGTTAGTCCTGAAAAACTATGAGATAAAAAAAGCGCTTATTTATTTTTTAAATCCCTATTTTAGAAAACACTATTTTCTCTTTATGTCTATTTTGGAGACATACACATAAAAAGAACTGAATTTTTACAAATATTTCATACATTTATCGAATCGTGTTTTTTATGAAAATTTAACTTAACAGAAATATTTTGAGCACCATTTCTATACAGATAAAGGAAATCTATCTCACTCTCTCTGTGGAAATGCAATTATTTATGCAAAAGAGAAAAATCAAACTTTGTTCCTTCTAAATTAAAATAACTGACCTTCTAAATTACAGCTGGAAAGGAGATTTTGATCTTAAAATTAGGAAAGTGTTCGGGATACTCATTTTATAATTGTTGTACGGGAAAATGTGTTAATGTTGGAAATAAGGAATAAAATATGTGATACCTTAAGCTTTATACAGTGAGCTTTTTATGATGTTCTAAGGGTTTTTCACTTACAAGGGGAGGGCACGACTAAGGAAATTCATTTGGGGACGAAACTTTGTGTAATAATAGTACTCCTTTAGGGCGTTCAATCCTCAATGTATTAGCGCCGAATGGCCAGTCCATTCGGAGAAAACAGCGTTCGAAATTCATGTGTGTAACTTATATATAATCAAATGTTCGTTAACGTTAGAGCTACAGTAGCATGCATGTTAGCGTATCTGCTTACTACGCCGCCGGCCAAAGTTCGAGTTACGCAATCAGTTTTTTTTTTTTTTTTTTTTCAATTCATTCATTCAAATTATGACATACGTCACCATTTGCTCTCATGTGTGTGGCTTCCAACGTTAATAATCAATAAATAACTTAAGATGGCTACGCTAGCTGAGTAGTTATGGTCACGAAATACTATCCGATATTGTTTCGTCGAGTCATGAATGATAGTCACTAAACATTCGCTGAAAAGAAGAGCTAATACATGTTAAATTTGTCAACATTCAAAGTACTCAAGTGATTAATAGGGTGAAAGTTTGAGGAGTAAGTGCCATGTGTTGTCCTCATTACTTGGTTATGGTTCAAAATTACGAAATCCGTCCCCAATAGTTCTCGCGTGGTTTCTCACACCGTGCGAGGTTAATAAACAACAAATTGATTATTTTGGAATATTTCGATAGATAGATATGGTATCTTTTTTCTCCACATCCAGGAGATTGAACCTTTCTCTAAATCGCGATAATTATAACTGAGATAATGATCGTAAGAGGTAAGACAATTTTTACAGAGCTAAATCTTGTCACGAAGTGTTTGCTACTTCTTGAAATTTTTTGTTTTGTTTTTAATATTATTTTCTATTGCAAGAATAGATGATTCACATTGAAATATTTTGTGTGAAAATTGAAAAACGTCACATCTGCACGTTGTGGGTTATTATTTCTTGAAAATCCTCTCTCTCTCTGAAGACAGATTTCCTTTTTTAACTCTATCGATTGCGCTTTTTCTTAGTTCATTTTGGTCTTAGACCCTCCGGGATATCTACTATTTTCTCATTAAATACCCTTTTTACGAGTTTTTGATAGATTGCTTATTAATGTCGCACTCATACTTTGGAGCTATTGGCAACGGTCAAGTGACGTCGACAACACCTAATCTAAGACACCAAACTTACACACCACGCCAAAGCCAGAACTTGGACCTTTTGACAGCGTAGGCAGCGTGCCGCGGGTTTGAATCTCGGTGCCACTGGAGAGCCACCGTGAAGAGGGAATGATGCATGTTAAATCTGTCATGGCTTGAAGTCCTTCAGTTGGCGTGGTGTGGTAGTTTGGAGAGGGGGTGCCCACTCAGATGTCGTTCTTGTCCCTTAACAGAGGTTCAAAATTCCTTCACCAATAGCCCTCCTGTTGCTTCAGAGTGTGAATACTCACTCACTGGAGCTACGCCAGACGATAAGTTTGTAGGGTACTGGAAACCACGACTCGACAGAAATGACGCTGCTTACGAGTTCGTGACACTCGGTTACCCTTTCCCCCGTTTTACGGGAGAGAGTAGTCAAGCCATCGTAATATTTCTTGCCCAAAATTTCCAAGTGAGCAAATTTAACATGAATGATTCAATTTCAACGAATTGGATTACGTGATTCGGCAGCAGGCTGAAGAACTGTTGAGGGTTTTTGGATAGAAGGCATTCTAGCTTGTTGTAGCATTGCGCAGTTTATGCTGCTTTTGTGAGAAGATCGTTTTGAATCCCGATTGATTTTATTAACATTGCACTCGAAAGCAAGGCGAGGACTATTGGCGACGGGCTTTGTAATTTTCTACCACCCCATTCTCCAAATTTTTGCTATACACCAACGAATTTTTAATCTCATACATAGAGAGAGACAGAGGCTAAAAATTTGCTATTGTTCTCCTGTGCCGAAGTCATTTCTTACCTACATTGTCTGGTTGTACTTTTATTTATGCTTTGCTCATTTAGATTTATAGCTATTTTTTTAGTTTACATACACACACATGCCTGAGATTAGGGCTATTGAAAGACAAATTAAGAATAGTGAATATTTTGTCAACAAAATTGTCATTAAATATGGATTTCCGCTTGAAGCTTTTAATGAATTTAAATTCAAAGTCTCCAAGACTTATTGAAACGGAACTTTAAAATTGAGAATAATATTACTTACAGAGGCATTAAACAAGAAATATTAAAACCAGGAAAAGGTTTTGTAATTGTGAATGTAGAAAAGTACCTAGTTTTTTGCAATAATTTGTAAAAGTTACTATTATGATACTTTTAATAATTACTTTCAAGAAAATAATGCATCTATATGTAACAAAAAAAAGACTAACCGCATCTTTACATTTCATAAAAAATTCCCCCCCCCCCACACATTTTTCTTTCTCCAAAATTCCATAAAAATCCCATTACATTTAGAACAGTCGCACTAATGGCTTTAATGCTTACATTACAAAACCGGGCAAAATATTACAAACAGGACAATACAGGACACGTTAGACAACATTAATATATCTATTATTATAAAGAATAGTAAAGATATTGTTACGTCTATATAACAGGTAAAATTATAAAATGTATTCGTAGCTCTTTGATTTTGAACGTCTTTTTCATTGAATGGATTTAAAAGACATGGTTAATGTTCTTAAACAAAATAACGTTAAATATTATTTTAATAAATTAATAAAATATGAAATATATAAGGGAATTATTCAACTAGTATTAAAAGAAGCCTATATTTTTACCATGGATTTTATTACCAGCAAATTAATAGACTACCACATGGGGCTGCTATTCAGCAATAGTCTGGTCAATATTTATCTTCCCTTCTTTGAAAATGAAAATATAGACTCACTAATTCAAAATATTTTTTAGATACATTGATGACATAAATTAATTTTAGAAATAACTTAAACTGTATTAACAACTTCAATTTTTATTCACAGTATTTGAATTTAATAAGAACTTTACTTTGATATAAGTAAATCAAACTTTTTAGATCTACAATTAAATATTGATAATAATTATTAAAAAAACTAATACTTATGATAAAAGAGAAGCCTTTAAATTTTTAATATTATTAGAGTTCCTTATAGGACAAACAATCTACATACATCTATTTTTAGAAATATTTTTCTAAATTATGTACAAAAAAAAAAAACGATCTGGATTCTGATCACACAGAAAAACAGTAGAATTTCAAAAAGTTTCATAAGTACTGTTTACAATGTGAATATCAGCTATCTTTCTATGCACATGTATTTATAAAAATAGAAACAGTATCATTAATAGATAATCATATTTATTTGCTTCAATTTTACTCTACATTTGAACTTGATTAATTATTATTAATTACAAAATCGTCATACAAAAAAAATTGCGCCATAATTAAAGTTGACCACAATTCATAGTCCCACGTCACTAAACGACGGTGTTCATATATATATATATTGACAGTTTTTGTACTATTACTTCATGCACGGGAAAAAAGTTTTTGGCAAAAAAGCCATTGAATTTATGTTTGTATATTGTGTGTATCATTCTGAAACTGACCATTTATACACTAGTCATTCTTTTTAGTTTGTTTATATTAGAATAATGCAATTTTACACGTGCACGTGTAAATATTGTACTTATTTGCACGTGCTTATTTGTGTATCTTAGTGTTTTTCTATAATTTTTCTACCGATATGAGAAAGCACCAAAAAAATTTTTCAAAATTCACACTTTCGAACACAAGATGATACTTAACTATTTTTTAGAAAAATCAGCAACTTGTGTAATTTTTTTTTTTTTTTTTTTTTTTTTTTTTTTTTGCAGTGGGATTGGTATTTTGCGCCTGCCGGGATGATCACATCAGTATAAAACTCCGAAAATGTGGGATATTGCCAGTTTGCATGGCGTTGTGTCTCATTGCCTCCCTCATCCTACCTTACATCTCAATGGTCGCCAAAAAAGTCTTGCCGGCGTTCCTTCCTCTCGTTAGGTAAGCCATTGAGGGATTTGCAGCCGTGTGGTCATGGTCGTGAACTAGTAGCCGATGTTGTCGAGTCGTGGTTCGTGTTCTGATGCCACTGAAAACTTGCCACGTAGAGGGAAGGATGCATGTTAAATTGGATGAGATTCAAAGTCCTCATATTGGCGTGATGTTGAAGTTAAAAAAGTGGGGTTCCAGTTCAGATGTCATACTTGTCATTTGACTAGGTTTGAGATTTACGAGGTCCGGTGCTAATAGTTCTAGAGTAGCTTCATTGTGAGACGTTAATAAAAGAATCCAGTTAAACAGTTGGATACCAACGGTAATAAGCAACGTGACGCCTCGTTTTCCCTTGATTATTAATCTGAATTCCATTTTATTTGGACGATTAGGACAAATGATTCGAAAGAACAGGGGTAGGAACAAATCAGCTCAATAAGGTGCATTACAGAGTTAATCTGATTTTTTAAACGTCCTACTCTAAAGCAACTCGAGGACTATTGGTGACGGAACTGAAAGTCAAGTAAAAGCAGCACCTGAGTTGGCATCCCACTCTCTAAACTTCCACGTTATGCCAACGTGAGAACTTTGAACCTCGACAGAATTAGCGAGCATCAGCCCCTCTACATGAAGGTTCTTCAGTTGCACAAGGATTTAAACCCACAGCTCCATAGAACCATGAATTTATGACCTTGGACACTCGGCTATCTCCAGGACTAACATGCGTATATTTCGATTGGAAATAGACCTCCAGATGGTGCAAGGACAAAAAGAAAAAAATAGATATTTTAATTAATAAACAGGTTTTATATTCGCGTTATATTTTTGCTGTCATTTTGTAGTTTTATTTGTAAAAACAATACTTATCCTTTGCCAAAATAAAAATACAATGGGAAAAGTGTCTTATGCTTGAGTAGAACCACATTAAAATCCTAAATCTTCTTTTTCTTTTTTTCTAGTGACACTGGAGGTTCACCACCATCTTCCGGAGTGTTTGCAATTTGTCTCATTTTAGCAAGTTTTTTTGGTAAAGTAGATATCTAGTTTTATTCTTAAATTTTTCTTCGATTGTTTCGTACTTGCTTGCCAATACAAATTTTTCCAAATGGAATAATTTTTTTTTGGCTTCCACTATCTGCCTTTTTCCAAAAAAGTCACCTCGTAAATTAACTTGCTATTATATAAAAGACCATGATTGTGGTTCGTTATTACAACGATTTTCATGTTGCTAGTGATGTTATCCTTTAAATAGTGCAGAAGCACTTTACAAATGATCATTTCTGTAAAAAGTTAGTGAGAGAAGTTATCTACATGGCTTAAAAAGGCCAAATTATTGGCCTGCATCATTTAAAGAATACAACTAAAGAGATTGTTGGAATTCTGGAATTGATCTGAGGGGGCATAGCGCTTTACTACAGCCTAAAAGGATAGCGGCGTAACCGTCAACCTCGTAATAAATAAGGTCGAAAAAAGTTCTAAATTCTGAGAACCGAAGATCTCTTAACCCTTTCGCGACGAGTTTTTTTCCCTTACAACAGAACAATTTTGGTAGCACAAACTATGAGTAGGGCACACTAGAATGCTAAAACTAAGATGTTATATTTTTAGGAAAATTTTAAACACTAATTTAGGATCGGGGCATATATGTCCCATCAGTCCTGATTACTGGGACATATGTGTCCCAGCAATCTTCAGTAAGTAATTTTGTAAAAACAAAAACCAATGATTTTCTAGTCATAAAAATTTACTTATGAATGGTATGGTTTGAAACAATCAAAGAACAATGGGACATTACACATCGTGCACATTATTTTAGTTTGTGATTCCTTCTTTTGTTGTGCCCATTTACGGCACCACCGTTGTGTTTTTGTTGTTGCTGGCAGATGGTCATTAACTTTGAGTAAGCTTCGTAATGTTTTGGTTGGGCGTATAGTTCCTCTACGGCGTTGATATTGAGCGTTGAGCTTTCCGGACGCCACCAAGGCTTCTGCAAGAGGTACGATGAAATCTAGAAGTGGGGTTTTTCGATGTTTGAGTCCGCAATCCATGAATTGACCACTGCGCTTCTTAATAGGTGAAAAAATACTTTTTTTCCACCACTTGCAAGATTTTCGATCGAATTCATAGACATTTGCCATTTGGTCTGCAAGGTCTACAACTCCCATGATTTTGTTGTAGAATTCGATTGCCACAGGGCACTCAAAATCTTCTTTGCTTAGATCTTTCATGGTGCGATTTACTTTTGCGTATTTAGCTTCGTGGCAATTACTTAGCATCATGATCACATAGGACTGTTGGGGACAATGTGCTACCGCTATCCAAGACGAGAGGGACACATATATCCCGATAATAAAAACGGAAGTAAAACTTTGCCACTTACCAGTTTATTAGAGGTAATCCGCTTCGTGAGTAACTTATCTGGCCTTAGATTTATAGATCAATAAAAATTTAATCGAAAGTAGGTGGTATTTTCCAAAACTAAACTATTTAAGGTTCGTACAGTATGGAATGAGTTGCTACAACACTTAAAAACGCGGGAATTGCATTATGTACGGTAGTGCCCTCTATGTTCTGTGAATGAAAATACCTACAAAAATATTAGCAAGACTGGTGGGAAAGTCTCCAATTAAACAGAGAAGCGTTTCTGTCCCTTTCTGTTGCTTGGGACGTATGTGCCCCGTTAGGCGCAAAAGGGTTAAGCGACTGGTGAAGAAAAATCTCAAAAAATTAAATGAAGAACTGGCGGCAATGATTAACAATGAACATAGGAGCATTTCAACATAGACAAAGTGACGATAACCTATAGGAATGGGACTTAACAGCTGTCGATTCCCAAGAAAACTAGTTATTTCGTCGATAACTTGTCTAATTTGCTAGAGTTCATAAATAATGGCTTATTCAATAATAAAGAAATGTTAGGTGGCCTGATGAGTTCACGATTAGAGAATTTCAAAAGGAGGGCATATTAGGGTAAGATAAGAACTTCACGAAGAATGATCTCCAGTTAAGCACGGGGCCCACTGAGCAGGCAAATAGTGCCAATAGTATGATCCAAGGTTTCTTCACCGGTCTGATATGGGATCAGCAAAATTATGCTACAATAAAATGAAGTCACTGAATTATACAAAATTTATATTTAAGCATATTAAATGGCAGGATATTCTTCTCCATTGGAACTGTCACATTCCAGGAAGACAATGCTAAGATCCGCGCTGAACTCAAATTATGCGGAATTGATTCTGTCCAATATAAAATTAGATTCTCGAAATAGAACACATTTACAATCAGTAAACTGAGTCTACAACAAAAGATGTGGCGACGAGCGTTTCTCAATGAAATAAAACATTTATTTAGCTATTTACATGGATGCATAAAGAAAAGGTTAAATATTATCGCGCACGCTCAAATTGCCGACTCCTCCGTCATTGTCTCTCCAATTCCGGTAACATCTTCTCCGATGGGCAGGCGTTAGAGGTACACACCGTACAGGGCGTCGTGCAAACAGACCACCACCGTGCAGTCTTCTGGCCACGGTAAAACGCGATATCGGTCGTCCAGTCGCCTGTGTCGTGTGTCTAGTGATTTCTCCCGCTGTCTGCCGCCTGTTTCTTCTGGCCTGTAAGGCAATATACCGGTCATCTGCGGGTGTGGTTCCTCGTGGACGACCACTACTGAACCCCCGGATAGCTGTTCCTGTAGTTTGAAATTGTCTCCAAAGTCGTGAAACGATGCTGTGAGCAATTCCGAACTCTGCAGCCACACTTGTCACACTGCGACCTTCCTCCAACTTCCCAATGATTCGACCTCGGGTAAAAGCATCCAGATGTCGTCTAACAGATTGATTATTCGCCATTTCTCGCTGAGGCAGCAACTCGGTGTGATTTTAACTGCTATACGGTGTGCAATCTCTTTGCCAGAAAAACTAATCTTACACCGACAACATGCTTTACTACTCAGACACTCCCCCATTACGTCTACCTGTATATCTGCGCATGTGCTACCGTACATCACCTCACTTAATCTCCTGATTGGTCTTTCTGTCCGCTCTGCCTCTTCGTTCAGCTGATATGCTAATTTTTCGACTTCGTCCTTAATTTTTGCACACCAGTGTAAGTCATCTCTCAAATTTAATCTTTACTTTATGCATTCTGTGTTTTAAACCTATACATTATTTTAAAATCTTGTTTGTCATGGTGGGGAATCTCCCCCACCAAAATTTATTTCCTTTTATCATTAAAATACGATTTTTTTATACATGTTCTAATAGTTTAACTTTTCTTGAAAGTGCATGGTCAATATTTTAGTTGTTTTAACAATTGTTTTCACTGCATTGTTACTGCATTGTCTTTTTTGCTCCTATATCAACTTTTTTCTTTTTTAAAAAAGAAATTTATACCATATTTTAAAATAACTTTATTATAACGTACACTCATTGCCATAAAAATTTGCTCACCAAGGAAAAGTTGTCAGAATAAAATGAAATTTTACATATGTAAGTATATAAAATTAATGTAGGCTATTACAAAAATCAAAAGCAAAATGACATTTATTGTAGAAAAAATTACAAATGAAGGAGGTTTTAGTACTCTGTTGGGCCATCTCTAGCATAAATGCAGGATGTTATATGGTCGAGCATTGAGATATACAAAAGTCTCGTATGAAGTCCTACTACACCTCTTTCCACAGTTGCTGTAAACGGGCCTCTAATTCGTCCAAACTCGTTGGCTTTTGAAATTACCTTCCTAAATGATCCCAGATACGCTAGATCGGTAACAAATCTGGAAGTCGATCAGGCCAGGGAAGGGTGGAAATTTTGCGCAGGCAGTCCTGTGAAAACCTTTATGTGTATAGGTTAGTATTGTCCTGTTGAAAAATGGCTTCTGGGAGCCCTGTCATGAGTGGCAACGCATGTGGTAAAAGAATGTCACGAACGTATCTCTGGCTGTCATGGTGCCATGGATCAATATTAGGGGTAAACGTGTGTTGTATGTGATGGTACCCCATACCATCCCACCAGCTGTGGGCACGGTGTACCGCTGTATAGGCAGGATATAGACCTTCACCACAGGACCTCTCCACACGTACACGATTGTCATCATGTTTGAATCTGGATTCGTCACTGAAGACGGCCTGATTCCATTCGGTTGCCGTCCAGTCCCTACGAGTACAACACCACCCAAAACGTAGGCGATTTTGGGTTGGTGTCTGTGGTAGTATATGTAATGGGGGCTGCGACAGCAACTGCCCTTCACCATAGTCTTGCTATTTCGGTTTTGAGGAGTGTACTACACTAAAATATAACTTAATTAAGGCGTATTATATGCATTTGTAAATCATCTACTGTACATTTATCCTAAGTTTTGGTTCATCTTATTACTTAAAAATTTAAATAAAAGAAAATACAGCTTTCTGGTTAATCTTAATTATACCTTTCTTTCTGAATTTTGTATTTTTTTCCAAAATTATGTGCTTTTTTATATTATTAAGTATTTTTTTATACTTTACTTTAAATATAATAATATATTGTATGATAAATTGAAGGAAAATAAGATCAAAAATTACCAGGAAAAGATTTAAATATACGCTACGTGTTTCTTCATTACATTGATTTCTCATATTCAATTCTGCGAGGGAAATCACTTTTAATTCTTTATTTTTTTTCAGGTTTCATCACATTTCCTATACTTTATTTCAACATAAAGCATCGCAATGTAAATGACTCTAAATACATACGATTAGCCAATAAGCTACTTATGTTGTTCAGTTCAATCAGCTGCTTAGGTTTAACTATTACAGGAGCCTTTCCTGTAGGTTATACAGACATTCCTAATATGTTTGAATGGGTAAGTTGAAATATTATTAAACAAAAATGACTATAAATGCAGTAAAGTACAAATAACAAATTGGAGTCTTACAGTAACAAAAAAATTCTCCAACAATCAAAAAATAATTCTAAAATCCAGATGTCTCCAAAAGTAGATTCCTGAACAATGTTTATATTTGAATTTCATTGTATTTACACATTAACTCAATGGCTTTGGATCTCGACATTTAGACCAGCGCTAGTACTTTACGCTTCCGATTTTCGCGCCTTGCAACTTGGGAGCTTTGAGACCCACTTCGGCTTATTTATACGTTAGAGGCAAAGGTATGAAACACTAGTATATTTCATACAATACTTAGGCAATTGCATATAATGCCGGATGCGCGTTTTCATGCAAAGTATAAAATATGAGAATTATTACATGCACTTTGTCTAGGCATTGCAAATAATACCTAGGCACTCTATAGAATAGCAAATGTTATTTATGCAAAGTATAAAAAATGGTTCTGATAAGGCTATTATATTGGCGTGCATTTCACAAAAATACAAATGTTATTTTGAAAATATAATGAGAGTATCATTAAAAATATTATTCAAAATACGTAAAGAAGAATGAAAGTTGTACAAAACAAAATTTATGCCCTTCTTATTACGGAAAACAAAATTTTCATATAAAAAAAAAGAAGAAATTAAAATTAACCTACTTTTGTGTTGCAACAGGGTAGGAATGAATTATATTTTTTAATACATTTTTCAAGAAAAAACATTTCATATTCTAGCACTTTGTTTTACACATACATTTGACGAATCTTTGGCCGCTTCCTCTGGACTGAGCTATTGCAACTGATCGGAAAAGAATTTCGTGGTCAGGAATATGTTCAATTCTAAGCAAGTTCTTAGGTTACAAAGTGTGAATTGTGATCTCTTATAAACTGGTATAAAAACTCCTTCTGAAGCTCTAAGACGGTACAGAAAGCGTCCTCTTTTCCATTCATTACAAGTGCCAACATATTGGCATTCGGAAAAAATTTGTAGGTTACACAACAATTCCCTCTTTAATACTTTTCTGTTTTTTTAGCAAGGTTCACAAAGGTGGAGGAGAATCTCAGTATCATGACATGTAATGTTTTTGTATTTGGTTGAAAGTTCTTTCAGAATTATATCACATTCACCTTGTCCAATAATCAAATAAGCTTCATGAAGTACATGAAATGACTCAGAATCCTTGACGTAATATTGAATAGTACTGACGCCTTCTTTAACAGGATAAATAAGTTTACTTTTGTTTTTTCTGCTATCATCACATTATAGCGATTCAGCAACCAATAGTCCCTAGTTTCCTTCTTAATAGTCATTTTGGCTTTTGAACATCATTTATTAACTTTTGGTAAGTAGTTTAGGTTTAAAAAAAAACTTTTTATTACAGTACTACTAATTTTTTGTTGAATAATTTTAAGTAAAATCGTATATTTTGACCCTCTTGAACAAATAGCAATGTGCAACTCACACATTTTAAGCCTGAGTCACGCGTTATCAGTCACGTGCCTTGCCACGCGATATTCGATACGAATGGGAATTTTCCATATATAATATTAACTAAGCCTATACGTGTTTATGGGTCTCAATATTGGTTAAATTTTGAATGAAAGAAAATTGCACATGAGAAGAAATTTAGGTTCAGGAAAGCAATTAAGTTATATAAATTTCCCGTAATAGAAAATATTTCAAGTGAAAAAACAATAGTTTGCAAACTTATAGTTAACATGTTTAATTAATACGTTTGGTTTCAGAAAAAATTTATACAAATAATGGAATTAAATTGTACATAAAGTAGCAATTGGCTCCACTTAGTTGAAAATTGGGGGGGGGGGGAATATTGTATCTTTGTAAATTTTCAAGGCGTTTTTGTCTACTAGTATAAAAGTGACATTTTAGCTTCATATTTTGGAAGAATTTTGTTTTATTCGAAATTTCCATATCATCAGCACAATATAAATGCAGAAATTTGAAAACATCATGTCGTATATCGAATAATTAATCATATTTTTACATTTTTACACAATGCCCTAAAGTAAAATTGTTATGAGAAAAATGCAATAATTTTTCTTTAAGCTCAATAATTTTGTATTCCTTCCGTTGTAGAGATAGAAATTCAACTAATATAGTGGTACCTCGCTAACTATCGAAATTAATTTTTCAAAATTTTGCTAATTAATTCATTGTCAAACTGTACTTAAATTACGGAACATTATTTTTCATAAAATTAAAATATATATTTAATTAATTGTCAGATCTTACGATTTTCCCTTTTTATCACATTGCATGTCTCTCATTATAAGCTACTAAAAATATTGTTTTATGCAAATTCCTATAGACTTCATAAAGAAATCTTATAAATTATATTCTATTATTAACTACCAGCTCGAATTATTTTGTCTTGAACAGGATGATGATGAATTTTTTTTTTTTTATTTCTGTCATTTAAACTAACTATTTATACTTAAGTTATAAATTTTTATAAATTTTTTAAGCGATAAAGTTAAGCAACAAATTACATTTGAGATTTTATAGATGGAAAAGATTAAGAGAATATCATAGATTAAGAGAAATTCCAAAGTGCGCCATTAATCTTAAGCTGAATTGACCTAATGAACACGAGAAAAAAGTTTATCTAGCGATAATATTATTATCTCTTTTCTTCAAGATCGTTTTAAAATGATGTCTGTGTGATGTTGTTGCAAAATAAGCATAGAATTTCAAGTCCCTAGAATGCGTAATACTTGAAGATACATTAGTTCGATTCTTCTTCATTCTTCTTCTCGTATGTCATTTAATCTTTTATTATTTAAATTAAAAGCTTATTTTTCCTCAACTTTCCAAAATTTTTTGGGATATTTTGTTGACAAATAATTGTGAAGGTGGAATTATACTATTAAGTGGCATTATTCAACTTCAGGGAAAATAATATTTAGATCTCAGCTACCGATTATAGTATATGAAGCAAGGTTTATTTATTGGCCTTTTGTTTATGTGGAAGAAATAACGTGTCTTGTCACTTAATGTTACTTAATGAAAATAAAATGACTGAGTCTTCAGAAGAGATTACAAAATTCTTTCTCGTTCAGGTTAAAAGTCGATTTCATTTTTTCTCAATTCATTCAATAGATTTATGCCTTTTTAACACAGCGTATGTTAACTTTCATAAACCTACAAACTTTGAAAAGATTACCCATTTTTATCTAATTTAGTAAAATTTTCTTAAATATTCTGAAGTTTATTGTGTCCAAGATATTGAAATTCTGGCTGTATACATTTTATTTTAATACATTATTTTTATACAGAAAGATGTACATTTTCCTCATATGTCTGATGTGTTATATTGCTGCTCATTATATATTAATACCTAAACATTTTCGATGGGATGTACACCAATAGTACACACCAAAATGCTTTAAAAAAATTTGAAATTCTTGATCTGATTTTCTCTAATTTCATTCATGATTTTGAATTCAAGATATTAATATATAACATAAATAATATGATTCCTTTAAGCACTTTTTTAAAGATTTTCTTTCATATTTTCCCCCACCTGATTTACTTAAGCTGCCATTCAAATTGAAAATTACAAGTACTCTTTTGTTTATTTTGCATTATTTTGATTAATTCTTGAGAACCCATTTAAAGGAAATTTGTAACTTCATGTTACTTGTAAAATGAAGCTCTTGTAATGTTTTACTTTCTCAAAATATTATCACTTTTGTATGAGATTTACGTTTCATTTTATATCATGAAATCCATGAGTGTTGAATTAAAAAATTTTCGATAAAAGGTAAACTTTGCAATAACTCTGAATTGTTTTTTGGAAAACTAAAATATAGTTTCTTTTGACTCATAAAAATGAAAATCTCTGATATTTGAAGCTGACATGAAAACTTATCAAATCTCATATTACACATATAGACAAATTACAAGGAGTAATTTGCATATAACCTTTATAGAGACAAAAATCAAAAGAAAGAAAATTCAGAGTATTTATAATTAAATACATACGGTTTTTCTCTATATTAGTCTTTTTTAATAAAGTTTTCAATAATAAGTACACACATTAGCAGTTTATAAATACAAATTATTATTAATAGAAGGAACATCGCTTTAAAATATCAAACAAAAATCGAAATTTATTCAATAATGTATAAAATCTATTCAGAATAACCTTAAATTAATATTCTTATATGAATTGAAAAAATTCATCGAATTATCTCTCTAAATTCGCTTATGTAAGCTGTAAAATAGTTTCATATAATCTAAAAGCCGAAATGTGAAAAAGCTAATTAAGAAATTTTACAATTAAAGAGAAATAGAAAAGTATATAAATATCAAAAATCCCGATAGTAAAATGTTTACATGAATAATGTTAAAAAATCATTTGCTTATAAAAAAAACTCTCATAATTTTTTTCATACTTATGCCTTGAAATGTAAGAATTAAGTATTTATTATGCTTAAAATTCTGTGATGCCTTTGTTTTTGACATTTTTGATTTTCAGTTTACAGCAGTACTGTGGGAACACTGCTTAGGTGCTATCATGATTTTTGGTGGCGCATTTGTCTTCCAGCTTTTGGTAACCATTATGTGGTGGTACCTTCCGGGTACAAGTAGAAGAGCAGCATACATCAGAATACCCTTCATCTGTATATACATCCTACTCTTCTTCATAGGTATCCTTTTACATTAAATAGAACAATTTTTCTATGTTAAGCTTGCTGCAAAGTATTAAATATGTTTCATGCCGCACCTAAACAAGAGAAAAATAAACAACAATAACAGATAACAGTTTATAATAATGCTATTATTTCTATCTGTAGATCCAAAATTTAGAAATCCCGTAGCAAAATAAGTTTTTAAAATTAAAATTTCTTGTTATTTTTATATGTTTTATTTCATTTTATTATTGTTGCTATCTAAGAATATCTATCTATTCCGAGGGACAAAAAATAATAAATTTCTATTCAAGGTGGGTGAGGAATATCTGAAGTTAGTGATGTTGTGGATGACTATAATGAATAGAATATTTTAATTAGTTAAATATTTTTTCGAGAAAATGATTCGAGAGTTATTATTTACTTTATTGCGATATTAAAAGTTCCGAAGACTACGAGAATAAGGTACGTTTCCGTACATAATGTAATGATTTTTGCTGAGTGATATTTACTCAATAAATAACTATGTACAGTTGTTTTCTTCCTTCCTTTCTTGTGAATTAAACACTCTATAACAAAATAGATACGCATAGGAAAAGGAATTATACGAATGGACCGAAAATTGGTAGATGTGATATTTAATATTCAAAACAAAATGCTATAAGTGTAATACGAAATTCAGGAATTAAAGCTACAAAAGCAAAAAAAAGTTCCATAACACCACCTCTGGTCCTCATGTGAGCTGTTATTGGGTTGCAGATTGACTAGTAAAGTTGTCAGATGTGACTTTGCAGGTTTGTTTCTGTACACGTTCCAAATAGCGAGATAAATCGGTGCAATACGATGATGATTAAAGACTCATGCTCATTAGAATCTAAATGTTGTTGAAATGTAAGCCGAGGAACTGGTGAAAGGAAAGATAACAAGACATAGAATCATATCAACGTACTGTAATAATGTCGCGGAAGACAACCACAGGGATTCGACTATTAAATGAAACGGCATCCCACACCATGACACATGTTTGTCGGAGTTTGTGACAGATTACAGTCAGGTAAGTAATCCACGGCTAACCTGGACGTCTCTTTACATGTCTTCGTTGGACATCGGGACTCATCATTGAAAATACACTCTATAAAAAAATGACGCACCAAGAAGGAGTTTCCCGATTGTAAATGAAGATTCGTATGCAAAGACTTTTATAATAAACATGCAAATTATTAAAATTTGGTGTCCAATGAATGCAAAGCGGGAGCTACTGCGCATCGGAATTGCGCGCTCAGCAGGTGTCTATAAGAAGCAATTCTCAATTTGATGGTCAAATTTTCTGTTGCATTGGAATTTAGGATACCTTTCAACGACTGAAAAAATACCTCACCGAAGGATTCGAGCAAATTACAAGCAACTGTCAGAGTTTGAAAGAGGGCGCATCATTGGATTGAAAGAGACAGGTTGGGCAACTCGGAGAATCACTCGTCGTAAGGGTTGAAGCGATGCGGCCACTAGAAGATGATGGCAAGAATAGGTGGACAGTGGCAGATTTCAGCGTCATGATGGTAGCAGTCGACCTAGGGCCACAGCAGATCGGGAGAACAGATTTATTGTCAGATCAGCTGTCACAGTGCCTGATTCATCGTTATCAACCATCTGACATGCGACCCGCACACGAGTGTCCCTCCATGACCATTCACAGACGGCTGATAGAGCAAAATTTACTTTCGTACCGACCGTTACGCCACCTGCCACTTACGCCAGAAAACTGTCGAGCCAGATAACAGTAGTGCTTGGCTCTATAAGGTTGGAATCATGCTGACTGGGTACGTATAGTGTGTAGCGACGAATCCCGCTTCCAACTGTGTCTTGACGATCACCGAAGACGTGTATAGAGACGCCCAGGGCAGCGTGCTGATCTACTTTCACTATTGCACGCCACACAGGCCCTCAACCAGGAGTTAGGGTCTGGGGTGTCATTTCTTTTGACAGCCGGACTTCTTTGGTAGTCATTAGACTTACAGCACAGCGGTACTTCGACGACATTCTGAGAACTGTTTTGCTGCCGTTCCTTTTGCAGTACTCTGGCCTTATTTTTCAGCAAGATAAGGCCAGACCACATACGACACGTGTTGGTATGAACTGTCTTACAGCTTGTCAAACACTTCCTTGGCCAGCCAGATCATCAGATCTCTCTCCAATCGAGCATTTCTGGAATAGGATGGGAAGGCGCATGCATCTACCATATACCAGGGAATGTTGATGACTTGGCCCGCCAATTGTAGCAAATTTGGCAAGAAATACCACAGGAGATCATCAGGGTGCTTTATCACTCTATGCCACGTCGTGTGGCAGCTTGCATACTAGCTAGAGGAGGGTCAACACCTTACTGAGCTCGTTACTTTGTAATTCTGAAATAAATCATTCAATTTTTCTGATTTTCTATTCTGTACATAATCTTTCTACTGACCAATTTTTGTCTCTATCGGACAACTAATTCTTGGTGCGTCCTTTTTTGTTGTTGTTATAGAGTAGTTCTACTCCAGTCTATGAGATTCCTGGTTGAATGCACCTTTTAACAGTGTAAACGCTCATGGCAGAAGGCAAAGGCGAGGGACAGTCAGCGCAATGTTTTCGTTGAGTCACCTATCGATCTCCATTGATGTCCAAATTGTATATCAAATCATAAGGAGAAAGCATCAGGAACTGTGAACACCGATTATACAATCACTATGTTCTCATTATCGGTTTGTACGACTATGATTCATGATTCCTGCCAAAACCATCGAATGGTAGCATCACTCCAACTCAAAATGGTTAGATATCCTACTCTTTGACCACCCTGCTTCTTTTAGTCCAATTGCACGTCGTGTCTCAAATAGTGACATTCTCTCATGCTGTTTGCTCTTCGGTCTGAGAATAACTGAAACGTTCCATGAGGGTCGACAGAACCACATTCATATGGAAGCTATGTGTTAGAATTGGGTTAATGGGAGTGAGTGAATATTAACGTCGCACTGTTCAGCTACACAAGGACTTTAGGCGACGGACCTCGTCATTTTGAACCATGGTGAAGTGACGAGGACGACACCTGAGCTGGCACCCCCTCTCCTAACTACCACACCAACGGGAGGACGTTTGAGCTCTGGACAGATCTAAGGTGCATCGCTCCTACACGGCGGGTCTTTAGTGGTGATGGGCTAGAACTCATGACACGCCAACCACTATCCAGTACCTTGACCTCTAGGCTACCACGGCTCTGTGTTAGAATTGGAATGTCCTCTTTTATTCACCATGCGAATGCTTCATTACAATGCACTGGAGTTCCAGCTAGTCACTAACTGATGTCTAAAAGGTAATGATTTCTGTATTCTGTCGTAAGGTAGGTGCATGAGCAGATTCGTCTTGCTCGTCTAACTTATTATACTCTTTTTATGTTATCCAGTGCATGGGATCTCTCTCTTAGATAGTTCCTGGTTGGCAAATATTAGGATAAAAGAGTAAAACTGGATATGGATAAATGTGTTATTCCTAACGTACAGAAATATAAGAAAAATATTGCTCTTAAATTAGCCGTTAAATAAATTAGAATCATTGAGTAAGAGAGAAAATAAGAGGCAAAAGATATCAAATAAGTAACAGTGATACTTTTTTTTGTCAAAAATGTTGTTAAATATCATAATGTTAAAATTTAGTTGCTTGTATTTTTAGTTAAATTTAATTTAGATGTTTTTTGGAATAGAGAAAGAAACGCGTTATATATTTTATGTACTCTGATTACAGAAAAAAAAAGATGTTCATCTGAAAATATTTGCAAAAATCGCTTTTTCTATCATATTCTCGGTTTTTGTCACACGAAAATGAAAAATTTACTTAGGATCAAACTTTTCCAGCATACTTGACAAGAATTTATAAGAAAACCTCCCATTATTTTGGAGCAGTATTAATACATTTTGATTCTAAATTAAAATAAATTTACAAGAACCGAAGTTACCTAACACTTTTCTCAGTTGTTCTAAAGTTTTTAAATGCATTTTTTGCCAACCATGCACTTACGTTATCACGATAACTGCTATAAAACAAGAAGTTTTATTCAAAAATGACTAATTAAAGCCTAACTTGAATAAAGGTCTATAACTGTTTATTCTTAAGAAATACAAAACCTAACTATTTGGTTGCTTTCAATCAATGAAACCAAAGAATCTTTCTAATTATATTTTGATGAGAAAAATTACTACTAATTTTCAATTACCACCCTGTAGAAATTAAACAGGGAAAACATGTTTGTTAAGTCTCTTTCAATGTTCATTGTAATGCTTTTACAGAAGTTCGGCAACCCTTATTATTTTTTTTTTCAAAATTTATTTTAAATAAATTGACACTTGAATCCTTACGACACTCTCGAAGTTCAAGAAAAGATGGTTTTGAAATATTGACATTCAATAAAATACAATAAAAACTGACATTCCTTTTCTTAACATTTTCTCTTCTCTCAGAAATCATACTTCTATAAATAATAAAAAAAACGCATTCTGGTAAAATCTTGAAATATTTATAAATGCAAAATTCAGGTATTTTTAACTTTCTAACAGAAGGTAAGGAAATATTACTTAAATGTCTGAGATCTTAAATCCTGTGCTTAACTAAGGGGGGGGGGAATCCTGTTTTATTTTAAAATTAATCTAAGAACTATTATACATCTGAAGTTCTGCCAAGATAGAAATGTTTACATTGTTTGTGACATTTAAAAAATGTATTATCCTCAGAACCACAATCCTGATCTTTATAATGAGGTTCTAAGACAGTAAGAATATAAATAGAGTGATTTTTTTTTATAATCAGGGTTGACAGAAGCTTCTAAAGATGAGCTAATGTTTCCGGATGAATAACACATTGTCTTTCCCTTTTAAAGAAAGAGATTTATACAGTTTATAAAACAGCTGTAGATAATATTTCTTGAGTGGGAATGAGTGAGTAAATAAGAGAGTTTATTAAAGTTGAACGAGAAAAAAGCGACATGAGTATTATTAGCGACTGACCTCGTAATTTTGAACCTCGGTCAAATTACGAGGTCACTCCTCTTCCTCTCCTTGTTACTTAACCTTGGTTCAAAATTAAGAGGTCCGTCGCCAATAGCCCTCGTGTTGCTTTACAGTGCGGCGTTAATGAAAACATACAAACGCTTTAATGACATATAAATGCTTTTTTTGTCATGTAAACTAATTATATCTATAAGGAAAATCAACAAATGCATTTTAGGAATGTAAGGTATTTTTAATAAGATTAAATAAACGCAAGACATTTTAAAGGCAGTCATATGTTCCATACAAAGCATGGCGGTTGGTAATGCTTTTAAGGTTGTTTTCGCGTAATGTTAGAAGTATACGATCCTAACTAAACTCCTTTTCTGTTAGAAAACCTGCAAAATGAAAATCATATTCTGATTTCACTGTCCATTCTTCAGAAGCACACTTTATTATGCTACATCTTTTCTATCTTAATAATCCTAGTTTTTTAATACAAAATGGTGTTTCCACAAAATTCCTCGTTCATCTCTTAAAAATAATTGCACAAATTTTCGAAGAGGAGGCTAACTGTATTTTTTAGTTTAGAACATAATGGCGTTTTTAGATGTCATCGGAAAGAGAAGAATAATCTGTAAATAGGAGAAAATGGTGTTTTAAGCGTAAAAGTTGCTGTTGTGAAGAGAGAAATTCGGGGAGTGAATTGCACTTAGTGCAAATATCTCCATCTACAACTGTGTGTAGTTGACACTGATTTAACTTGGAATCTGGAGAATCTGGATTGAGGGTAACTTCCTTGTTCAACTCGTAGTTTCTTTTCAACTGTCCTGTCTTTGTTTTGCTATATATATATATATATATATATATATATATATATACCTCACAAAAGCTTAGAATTTATAAATTAATTAGTTAAATAAAATGATCTATATTCTGCGTTCTTAATCACACTCTCATGTCTGACTTTCTTTATAAATATTTAAACTAGTTAAAAAAAGAAAATTAGCATCTTATTTAATCACCTTAAGGTCATTTTTTACATTTAGAGATCAATTAACAAAATATTGCTAAAAATAAGGACAATTGTTTCATATAAGTAACTGATGTATACAGTATGAAATACAAAATTCTCTGTCAGAGTGTCCTAATTATTCTTAAATTCATATTTTCACAACAAATTCTGCTGTGATGCCCTTACTCTTTCTGAGAGAGTCAATTTTCCTAGTACACAGGTTCTTTTTTCATGTCAAGAAGTGCTTGTATTCAAAAAGACCTTGTAACTTAATTTTTTTAGTTCAATGCAACACCGTAAAAGCTATTACAAGGTTGAATAAAATTCAAATTTAGCATATTATACAGCTCTTTAAAGGAAATCGAATAACATCCTGTCTTATAGCGAACAGATTTATCTAATGGCTATCAACTACTATCATATATCACGTATTATAAGTATTAGTTTTTATATAATTGATTTTTATGATAATTTACAATGTCATATGCAATATACAGGAGTATCGTATGTGAATCTGCAACATAATTTTAAAATCAAGGTTAATCTGATGTTTGATATGATATCTAGAAAAAACATTCGCTAGTCTCTCGTTTTTTTTTTGTTGTTTGTGTTGTGTAACAATGAAATACGAAAGGAGGAAAAGAATTATTTTCCTTTTATAAACAATAAGCAGGGAAAGTCTAGAACAGAGGAATGAACAACCCTTTATCCTTTTTCGTAAGCAACCATCCAGGAAAGAAACAATTATGTAAAAAATACTTAATGAAGCATTGATTATTAAAACCCAAATAAACGAATTATCTTTATGAGCATTTTATAACGAAGAAAGGAAAAGAGGTTGGGCAAAAGTAATTTTCCAATTTTTTTTTTAGTTTAAAATCTACGTTAATTCCTTTCTTCTCATCGATCTTTGAATCAATAATAAAATTAGCAATAATGATTTTTTGTAGGTTTTTTTTAAACTTTTAGACATATGTAAAAGAGACAAAATTTTCACGAATTGCAATTCGCTATGAATTATATAAAATAAATTGCAACTAAAATCTGAATTCAGACTCGGGCTGGAAGCCGAGACTTGTAATCCACTACGAGTCTTATATAGGTTTTAAGACAAAGATGGAAAAGTGATTTAAATTCAAATTAAGAAAGTCGTCAGATAGGGTCACAGATACTAGAATATTTTTCGCTATTAATGACACTATAATACAATAATATTACAGGAGATAGTTCCTCATTTACATGTAAGCAAATGTCATCATTTAACGGGTAACTTTCCCTTTGTCGCAAGCCTCAAATTATGCTCTAGATAAGGGATAGTAATTGCATTTAACGCGTGCGAAATTTGGCATGCCAAAGAATTTGACATGACAATAAAAATAAATTTTAAATAAATAAATCTTTAATGAACGTGGGAATTTTAATTTCCTTTTAAAATTCTAAGAGAAATGTTGATGAAAGATAGCAGATATACTGTCTCATAATGTAACGATTTTGGTTTGTCCGATGAAAGTCTTTCTATACTTGTGTGTCTATGATTGCAGTCTTAAATAACCAAAAATAGTACTTTAAATATGAAAAAAAAATATTCGCACAATTCAATTGACACCAATACAAAAACAGAAAGTAAATAATGCATGATGTTTCGTAAACACTTGAATTGTTGATTATGACTTTGTTAAACATGGAGGCCAAAATCATTGTGGTCTATATTCTAAATTTGTTACATGTCGAACGTCATCTATCAAGCGATATTTTGAAACGCACCATAAAGAAATTGAAGAATAAATATTAAAAACAGAAGAGAACTAAAATTTTTCAACAGTTAAAGAGAGAGGGGGAAATGGAATGAATTTACTATTAAAATTTGTAAAAGTTAATAATGTGAATAGAGTAGCTATATATATATATAGCTAATCTGTTATATATATATATAACAGAAATATTGTTATTAATTACACACTACGCAATAAATTTCTAGTTTCAAATAAATCACAAAAAATAAAAAAAACTATAAACATTTTGCTAAATACTGTTTAATTCAAAAATACCCAATTAATTTTATTAATAGATATTTGAATAAAGAAATTCTATATAGTAAGGATTAAATTTCCATATTTTTAACAGGTTATTATTTTAGATTTATTATTCTTCCTAGATAGTTTTAGATACCCCCATTTTCTAGTTTTAGACAAATTTACTTTTTAAAAAATTATTTTTAAAATTATTTTATAGCTTTTAAATTATGTTATCTTATAGTCTCTAAGATAATGGTAGTATGTTTAAAATTCTTATTTTATTATTTCTATTCTTTTCACACTTTTGCTAAATGCTACTTTTCAACCATCGCTTTGTTTTGAATTTGTATTTGGGTCCAGAATCTGGCAATAACTTGTTTGTTGTACTCAGAATTAGCGCGGGCTCTGATTTCTGTATGCAATTTTTAGGTACCTTTTTTCTCCTAATGGATTTAGATTTCCTATCCATTATTTCCTATAGGTTTTTGCTCGGTATTATTAACAGAAAGGGGGGAAGTTGGCTGGCCAAAAAACATGTTCTTTACTTTTATATAGAGAAATTTTTTAAGGGAAATTTTTTTGTATATAAGCTGTCCTAAGTCAGCAATGTTGATAATACTGTAGCATCCATTCTTTTATATTTAACTCTGTTATTTCAATTTTTCATATCTCCTTTTAAATTCTGTTGTCTGGTTATCTTGCAATTACAATTCTTTTCAGTTTTAATCATGTTAATTCATGTCTCTCTTGTAGAGAAATTTTGATTATATATATATATATATATATATATATATATATGAAGAGTGAGTTTTATAATTTTTTTTCAAATACACTGCTGAATACTCAAAATGCAACACCAATAAGAACGAGAGATATTACAGCAAAATGTATTCAGCATATAACGTGTTGTACAAAGATCAAACGATTAAAATTACAGCCTCTTGTTTGTGACGTGCGGATGATGACAAAATCAATAGTTAGTGTAGCCGCCATTGTTTGCTATAACTGCTGGTACACGCCTCGGCATAGAATTAAAGAGGCTTTGGATGTATCCGTGGGGTACAGTTGTCCATGAGGCCAAAGTTGATCTGGTGTAGAAGTTGGTGGTGTATCCCGGATAAGTCGTCGTGCAAACATGGACCACACGTTTTCGATTAGTGATAGATCGGGAGAACAAGCAGGTCAAGGGAACAATTTGATGGGTAAGGAAGAACTCCTGAATATTGCGTACCACGTGTGGTCCTGCATTATCCTGTTAGAATATGGCTGATGGCAAGCAGTGCCGGATTACTCATTAGACGGAATAGGCGATTGCCTATGGGCCCCGCACTTTTTAGGGGCCTGCAAGAGAGTGTTCTGTTTTTTGTTAATGCTCCAAAAACATCTGGGCAAAGTCTGTAACGTCAACATAGTCTTGTATTCAATTTACACCTACTGAAGGGTAGGTGGCTCCACAGACTTCGTCCAAAATCCGAATGTTCGATTGTATACAGAGTACAGAACATATTGGTAGGTTATTTAGCTTTCTTTTACAGAAATGGGCTTATATTCAAGGCTTAATTTAGATTAAGTTATTTTATTAATTATATATCTCATACAGATGAATTGACAGTATTGAATTAGGACAGTTGTATGTGAGAGCATCTGATGGTGAAATGGCAGAACGCTTTCTAACTAACTATACTGTTGCCAGCACTGCTTTGACCTTCTTAAAAAATGCAGCATTGATATAAAAAACTTAAGTTTGTAATCTTATGACAATGCAGCAAATATATCAAGATGCTACAATGGTCTTCAAGTACATATTTTAAAGATAAAGCAGCTTGCACACTACATTCTGTGACAGACACACTCACTAAATTTAGTCGATAATGTGCGGCAGAAAGCTGTGTTGGAGCAGCTTCATTCTTTGGGTTTCTGTAAGCAATGTACAACTTCTCAGTATCGACACATCGTTCGGCTATTATGTTGCAATATGTTGAGAACAGAAAAGACTCTGAACTAGTAGTAAAAAGAGTAAATGACACAAGGTGAAATGCCAGAGCTGATACTACTATAGCTTTATCCAAAGATTATAGAGTAGCTTCCAGAAAGCTTTACGGGCCATTGTTGAAGATACGACTCAAAAGCTACATGTAATTCATGAAGCTAAATGCCTTCTAAAAGACTTGTCAAAGAAAGAAAATATTATCATGGCAGGCCTTTGGGCCGTTATCTTAAACCGGATCAATGGAGTAAATAAATCTTTACAAATGAAATTAATAGAACTTCAAACAGTCGTCAATCTTCTGAAATCCTTACCGAATTTTCTAAATTCTCGAAGATAAATGTTTTATGAGTATAAAAGAAAGGCAAATAAGAGAAAATAGATTCGTAATACACGGATGAATGTAAACGTGTGCGCATAAGAAAACGACATTATGATGACGGTGATGCAGAAAAAATATTGTTCTTCAAGGAAGTGAAAAATTCAAAATTGAAACTTATCTACCTATATTAGACAATTTATGTGAAGAACTTTCCCGTCGTTTGGAAGCATGTAGAGAAATATCTTTTCTATCTGGGTTCCTCCTTGATTTCCCACTAAGGAAAGATTCAGAAATTAAAAAAAGCTGCCCAAATATTTAGAGAACATCGAATGTAAGAGAATATTCAGAGAACCCTGAGAACATCGAATTCGAATTTGCAGATAAAATGGTTCATTTTAAGCAGTTCATATTAAAAATAGAAGATTTTAAAAAGGCAGAAACGGTAGCAGCTTTTCGTGGTCATACGAACTTATTTTCAAAAATTTGCTGCAACTAACGTTTCCTAATGTTATGTGTGTGTGTGACCGCATTAAAAACATACATGTGTCTTATGATAAAAAATGCTTCTGGTGAACGAAGTTTTTCAAAATGAAAGGTGCTAAAATACTGCCATCGATCTTCAATAAGACAAGAAAGACTGAACTCACTTGCCATTGAATACGACGTCTAGCAGAACAAGAATTCCGAGATGTTTTAAAAGAATTCAAGGCCAAATAATTGAGAAAACCAAACATTTAGTTACTTTTTATTGAAAGAATTAATTTTTAATTACAGATTCTAATAAATAATTATTGTTTATTTATGTTTTTTTATTATGCTGATAATTTGTCCTTTTATTTGTACGATGAAATATATTCCTAAATTATTGTGTAATAAAATTATTAGGTTACAGGCCTCGAGAATTCGACAGCCTAGGGGGCTCCATGTCGTTTAATCCGACACTTATGGCAAGCGTTGAATGTATGGAAGGACCATGGACTCCAACACCTCAGAGATGTAGCGCTGGCTGTTCAGTGTGCCAGCAATGCGTACTAGAGGGGTGTGGCAGTGAAATCCAATACCACCCAAAACCATGATACCGGGTGCAGGGCCAGTGTGGCTATGCATAACGCAACAGTTCAGCGGCCTCTCACGACAGTGTCTCCAAACTCGAATCCAACCATCGTGATGTTGCAGGCAGAAGCGGGATTTGTAAGTAAACACAATATCGTTCCATTCTTCCATGCCCACTGTTCATCGCACCATTGGCAACGCAAACGAGTGTGGTTTTCAGTCAAGGGTAAACGAAGCAAGGACACCTTGTGGACATTCCAGTCTCCTGCAAACGGCGTCGAATGATGCAAGCGGACACCGAAAGATCAGTGTCTGATTGACAACAGACTGAATCTGTTGTGCTATGGTTCGTGATGTGGCTGTGCGATCCATCGCTGCCATGCGCACTGTCATCACGGACAATGGTGCAACGAGGTGGGTACGATCGTCCCCGTCAATCAGGCGTTTTCTCCTGCATTCAGCAAAGACAGATCTGCAGCATCACAGTTGCTTTTTGTTTCGTCCAACATGATCGATTTCTCCGAAGGATAATCCGCAATCCCTATAGGCTACTATTCTTCCTCGGTCGAATTCAGAAACTTAGTCAAAAGACGTTCGATGCCTTCCGCGAGGCATAAATAAACAACTTACGCAAAAAAAGAAGAAGAAGAAACCCTACTATTGCCGTACTGCAAATCATTACGGTTACGGTGATTACGGTGAATCTGTGGGCATATGGGCTGCAAAGCAGCTCTCCATCCCATATCTGGATTTCTGCGATGTGGAAGATGGCGAAAGTGGGTTTTTTCCGTCTGCGAGATACGTCTTGGCGGTGTACTGCAAATCATCAATTTGTTCACCCCTTATATAGCGCTTGCGGTTGGCGCTACAATCGCCCGTGATGTGCGTTTGCGATATAATGCTAATGATTTGCATAAGTCACCACCGGCAACGTATAATGCAAATTTCACATGGTTTGCATGCTACCTTCAGGGTGTTGCATTTTGTGTGGCCAGCAGTGTACTAAGTAAATTATCAAAAGCATTTTCAGATGGAAAATTTATATAAAAATAGTTATATATATATACTAGCTGTTACCCGCCCGCTTCGCTGGGTATTTCATGATGTTTTATAAATTTTTACTGCTTATATATATGTATAAATTATTGATATCTAAGTCCTAGCATTAAGAATTCGATTCTATTGAAAAATATACTTATACCTTTAACTGTCGCAAGAAAAAGGGCAGAACTCATCTAATTTGTATTTTCTAAAAATATCTAAAATTGAAGTATAGAATGATATTTGCTCTTTCGTAACCCAAAAAACAAGTGGATTCCCGCAAAACCAATTTTCGGTGGATCACTACTCCGTAAATTGAACATGCAAGCCAAATTTCAAGTCTAAATCTAACAGGAAAAAAAAGTTTTACTATCAATATCCCCGTAATCCCGTTGAGAGCCGTTTTCCAATATAACCGCTCTTAGCAGATTTCAATTCAACAAAAGAACCCCCCCCCCTAAGAACTTAATTTGCTTAAAATTTATTCTTAGTGGATCCCTATTCAACAAAAGAAACATGCTTAACAAATTTCAAGTAAATGGGTCTAACAATTAAAAACAGGAATTTTTTTCTGTAACTCCTCTTGACCCCTCGCAAACATCTTTAGGTCAATTTTCATTTTACTCTTTGATAGAGGAACTCTATTTCATGAAAGGAACATGCCTACCAATTTTCAAGAATAGCTTATTTCAAAAATTAATACTGATAAATAAACAAAAATAAAATAAAAACTGTTAAAAGAGATTTTTATATCGAATAAATATCACATTCCATCTCTATGTTTTTGTTTACTACTTATTACAAATAAAGATGTTGAATCGGTACTATGTAAGAAAACATAAGGTACTAGAGCACTAATAAAAACTGCATTTCAATTTGCTTTAATTTTGGCACTTCGATAAAATCCCAGGGATTGCTCTAGATCAAGGTTGTCAAACTCAAACTCTAACTTTCGGGCCAAACAAACAAGGTTTAACTTTAGGAGGGCCGAAAAATAAATAAACAAATGTTCATAGAGACGTAAGTTTATTTCGAATAATATATTTTAATAAACATAAATAGAATAACAAGAAAAATTTAATGTTTACGTTCCTGGCATTTTTCTCTGCTGCTATCTTTCCTATTTCGGGAGAAATTTTTATATTTTGGTTATATATTATTGTGTGCCGATATAATGGCCGGGCCGCAAGTTTGACACCCCTGCACTAGATAAAAAAAAAGGGCTAAGATTAAAAATGCGTAGCTTTATTAATATGTTTGTTTAGTTCTTTGTGAAAGTCAATCCCGAATTTCACGCGAAATTCAGGATTTGAAATTGCTCTCAAGAGTTGGAGACGACATTCAGACTTTTGTGCTGTTTTTCTCTTTCCAGGGATTCTGGTGGATGGATTGATTGTTTATTAACGAAGCAATATGAAAGTTATTGGCGACGGACCTCGAAAAATTGAACCTCGGTCAAATGACGACATCTCTCTCTCAGTATATATATATTACCCTACTCTCCAAACTTCTACAACACGTCAACAGGAGAATTTCGCCTCTTTACATAGTAGATCTTCGATGACATCAGGACTCGTACTCACAACTCGACAACAGCCTATCGCTTTTGGACTTTGATTGTTAATTGAACTGAACGGACAACTGATCCCGTTAAAATTGTCTTCGTTGCTTACTAGCTTTCAGCAGAATACGGACCTTTCAAAGAATCGTGTAAGTCAAATTACGTCTATCACTAAAAGGGGGGAAATGCAGAAGGGGTTTCCCTAATGCTGGAAGGGCAGTTTGTTTTGTCAGTTTGTTTGTTGCTGCTGGAAATATCCCAATGAAATATTCACAGTTCGGTGTGTATGTATACGAATATTCTTTCTAATGTCATGGATGATTTGATTCAGTAATGTTGCTTTAATGATACACTGAGGTTTGATGACGATTGATTTCGTTATTTTGAACAATTGTTTGACAACAACAATGTCATTTAAACATTTCCACGTCATTTCGCATGAAGATTTTTGTACTTAATGAGGTTTAAAGTTCAGCAGTTTTATTATTATTCTCAATAATCAGATTTGCACTCTGATTCCAAGAAATGTAATGAACTAGTGACTGATATTATTTGAACGTACCTGAGCACTTTTAAAGACTACATTAGGAGTGATGGGGAAGTTTGAAAATGAGCTCACGTGACTTTCATTCAACAAAACGGAGTCAGTAACAAATAGCCCATTGTGAAGCTTTAGTACAACTTTATTTTGATTAATTCTAATTACATAATTTTTAGTGTGACTTTAATTTTATTAATGATATAATTATGCTAATTACATTTTTATAGTTTTAACAATAATTCTGGATTCACACACAATTCAACCACATATATTTAAACCTAATTATAAAGCACATTTAACATGAGTTAAGGTTTATGAATAATTATGTCTATTAATAAGCAATTTTTCTTTAACCATGCGCTCAAAATTTTTTAAAAACCTACGATTTTTTTCGATTGTCAGAGGGTAAGTCATTTATACAAAGCAGATAGTTTCAACATTAGAAAAAAAATAATTCACTCAATATAGGAAAACCTTTTTCTCACTTAAGTGTTATTACCATTATCATTATGAAAATAATTAAATTTCCAGATACGGAAATTAAATTTCCAGATCCCTTGTAGCCCTCACTTTTTAAGACTATATCAATCATAAGATTCTCTAAGGATTTTTATGCATAGAAATAGTTCTGTAAATCTTGTGCACTTAAAAAAATTTGTATCATTTCAGATAAATAAAATTTCAAGTATTTTGATGTAAAAATGTGTAAATATATATATAATTTTTAATTCTATAATTATTAAATCCCTTACATTTTAGATAGTGCAAAAGTATTAAAAGCAAGTGTTTTAAATTTCGTTTTAGTAATGTAAGTAATGGATTTGTTATTTTTTTCAAATCAAGGGAGATTTATTTTCTTTATTTTAAAAAAATGTCTTGCGTGAGAAAAATAACGGCTTCAAAATAAACCACTAAAGCTTTAGGAATAAAGGTTTCTTTAGCAATTTTATTAATCAAGGGAGCTATGATGAATAGAAATTTTTCAACATTTCTTTTCCAGAATTTCCTTTCACGGTGATTCGTTTTTGGATCAGTATATTTTTGTAGTTTTTCGCTGTAATGCATGTAAATTATTTTTGAACGATATTTTTATTTGCTTGCCGTTCGTTTTCAAACTATATTTGCTCTTAGTTTATATTTTTTACATCGTATATGTTTTTGTTTCAGAATTGCATTAATGGAGTTATATAGATTCTAATATATAAATTAAGTAATTAAATTATTTTCATTTTCTCAAGTTTCTTTAACATTAAATAGCTGCATATCCTTTACCTAACATGCTTCTGGAATTATTAGGACAGAATCCTTTTGATTTCGCTCGTATGAAGAATAGAGTCTATGATATCCCACGCGAAGTAAGTTGCACTAATTTTATCTCCATTTTTTGTATCGAATCCAATTTATGTTGCAAAAATAGATAGGTTTTAGATGAATGGAATATAAATTGTCTTCAGGATTGGTTTTATCAAATGAAAAAGTCTCATTTGAGAAATTCCTTAATCCTGCGATAAGTGATTTATCAGAACAATTGAAAAGAAATTACATTTAAGTTGCATTGATGTTATTTATTAAGAAAACATCGATTTATTTCATTTTACAATTCTATATCATATAAATGAATACATATCAGTCATCTCTCTCTTAATAGTCTAAAAATACTCAAAATTCTCATTCATTCTAAAAATACTCACTATTATAACGTATCGATTTTGTCTCCCACGTTTTTTGTATTTAAGAGATTACATTCAATTTTTTAAGGCAACAATTTTAAGACAGATTATTTTAACTAGCGGAATTTATATTTATCCTTCAGATGACATGTTTTCTTGAGTATTACACTTAATTGTATATTCCTTTAACTTCTTCATGCTTCTAGATAATAGTTTTTGAAACGTTTTTATTCCGTCTAACTTTTAAGAGTACAATGACAAGGAAATTAAAATTTTTAAATCATCTCTAGGAAAAAAGAAAGGCTTGGAAACCAGAAAATTTGTTACTATGAACGTGTTTGTTGGAGCTATCCCTATTTTTGAGTTGAAAAAGAGATATATTAGGTGTTAAGAGAAATAGCTATTGAGTTTCGCAATAGACGAAAGGCATGGTATCTACGTCAACTGATTGAAGGTCTACAAATCATACGCGGAAAAGACTGCTGAACTGAAACGTGTCCGAAAAAAGTGAAGTGAAAGGTTACTATCTGTCTGAAGAATCAGATTTTGCATCTACTTATCACTTCTTTAAATAATTATATTCCTCAAAAATTCAACATTCAGGGGTAGAAATCTATTGTATGTGATATCATACTTTGACATGGTATGTAAAACAGGAATTTGAGGAATGAAATTAAATTGAACTATAAAAGGTTAGTGGTGATGAGACGAAACTTTCTCACACGAAACTTAAATCTCACTTGGTATTCGTCTCTGTAATTTCGTATTTTCCACACTAATTTTATTTTTATTATCCGTACATTAAATACTTTAATCTATTAATTTTAATTTTGATATCGAAAGAGAGAAGATCAGGGTAAACCATTATAATCAAGTACAAAAAATCTTTTTCATTTATTCCCAAAAATTATTTGTTTTAAATAAAAGATCAACATGGTTATAAGACTTTTGAATTGTTTGTTAAAACTCATTGACAATTTTTCATTGGCATTTGCAGTTGCACAAGTTTTCGAAATATCTTTTTTCCGCCTTAATCTTCATTCAACATAAAACTATTTACTTAAATAAACTTATAAAAAGGAAGAATAATTTAGAATTCATTGTTAGTCTCAGAACATCAAATTTATTTCATTATATGATTAGCAAAGCTGAATTAGACATGATATAGGAAATTACTCAAATAGGATCCACGGCATACATTAAGGAATAAAATTTTACTTAAATGATTTTAAGATAGCTTGATTGGAATATAGTTTTATAAATCAGTAATATCAATTCATCATTAAATAAACAATTATTTTCCGTATAACAATGCTGAAAGATTACGCACATACTTTCGAATGAGAATAAAAAAAACACATTTATATAATTTTAAATTCAAGATTCAAAACGTGTTTGACTGTTTAAATAATGGAGAAAAAAAGATAAAAAAAGAAACACTTTCGAAATTTAAAAAAAGGACCTATAAATGAAAATTTTGTAAAGTATGACATTAATATCACCTTTTAATTGCATTTATTTTTAATTTATTGACAAATACCGTACATTGTTAATAACCAAAAAGAAAAATACAAATTTCGACGATAAAAACGACACATTGTTTAGCGATTTACCGTATTTATTCGAATCTAAGCTGCCATCGATTCTAAGCCACGCCCCAAATTCTCAACACGTTTAGATGGAAAAAGAAAATTAATGCAAAATGGTTTATCGCAATCCAATATTTACGAAATTCAAAAAAATTTAGAATGATAACTTTATTTTCAATAATTAAATTTAAAGTGATAACTTTATTTTCAATAATTAAATTTAAAGTGATAACTGTATTAAAATTATTAAATTAAATTTAAAATGATCACTTTATTTTCATAAATTAAATTTAAAGTGATAACTTTATTAAAATTATTAAATTAAATTTTTAATTAATTTATTTTTTTCCAGTATTAATTTTTTTTTAAATACATACATGAACTTGCAATTGTTCTAATCGTCAGTATCTTTCGCTCCTTTTTTCTCTTCCAACGAATTTTTCCACCCCTTCGATTCTACGCCACACTCTATTTTCAGTAGCATTAGCATTAGAAAAAAAAAATTGCGGCTTGGATTCGAATAAATACGGTACTATCAAAAATTTTCACTGTCAGTTGAACTTTATTTTGCATTTCTGTATTTTTTACTTTTTTTCTGTTCTTTTTAGTATTCGGTGAACTACCTGATTTGCTCCTTTTGCGAATATAGTCTTTGCGCGATGAGTGCCTTGTTCATAGGCATGTTCTACAAAGATATGCAAAATGTATCCTTGCGCATCGTTCTGCGACATAAGTCTTGTGTGACGGAGTTCGAGGAGCCAGCGCCTAGCATCAAACTCAAAAATATCTCCTGAAGAAAATCTGTGTGCGATCATCAGAATAATTTGTGCGTCCCCTTTTCCATGCAATGAAATAATGTACGCCAAATTATTTCAATCGAATAATGTTAGTCGACAAATAGCTGGTTTCATACAGTAAAATACTTGTAGAAGCTAAGCTCTTTATAATTTCTTATCAGGAACTTTAAAAGCTGTTGCTACTCTCATATTTTGAAGAATGAGTTTGAAGACAATTTTTTATCTGTTACTTATAGATGTTTCCCTCATCTTAAGTCATTCAAATACACAGAAAATTCGAGAGCTAAATGACATTTCTGTAGCCAAGTAGTGTGTGTGAGATATTTCTCATACATTTATATCAATAATAATATGTTTTAACAAGTATTTTTTGTAATAATATGAGTAATTTTAGTTTTATTGTGCAAATATAATTGTAAATGCGTAAAAAAAATCTTATTGTT
The DNA here is from genome assembly GCA_019973975.1 of Trichonephila clavata. Lineage (NCBI taxonomy): Eukaryota > Metazoa > Arthropoda > Arachnida > Araneae > Nephilidae > Trichonephila > Trichonephila clavata. The sequence continues at coordinate 65,572 of BMAO01016714.1, forward strand.
ACTTATAAATATACACTCTTCTTTTGAAATATACAACTTTAAAAACAAGCAAAGACATAAGATATACTTTTTAAAATATAGAAACTCTAAAAAAAACATAACATTTATTTTGATCAAGCTAATGCGATCTGAAATCAAACGTAAATCGGAAATAAATTTAATAATAGGGGGAAAATTAAATAATGATGCTCTTCATGATTTAATTGCTTGTTTTATAATATAGAGTTATTTTTGAACAAAATGTCCTCACGCACTTGTTTAAAACGTGTGTTTGGATATTAAAGAAACTTAAAATACTCTTATTTTTTTATTACACTTTGAAAGTTTATATTACAGAATAAGATTTCTCACCACACACACAAATTTATTTATCTTTTTTACACCATAAGACATTTTCATTTTTTCTTACTTTGATATAGCACATATGATTCACTATTCATATATATTCAATATGAATAAAAAATGTTGACTCAAAATAACGAGTCATTTTTTTCTAATTTTACAAAATGTTACAAAATTATATGTTTACTTTTAGCTATACGTGTATGTGGTTTTAATATAAAATTCTTATTGAATAATTCCGAAATTTATCATAGATACACATTTTTAAAGTTTCATTTTCAAGTTTGATAGTTACATAAAAAATGATGCATAAAATGCGAATATCATAGCTACAACAGCTGAGTGTTTTCCTATATAAAATTGTTGAATTCCTCCTTTTATTCCACTTGATTCTTATAATTAATAAGAGTTAAATTTGTGGGTGAGAGGGGGGAATGCTATATTACTAGTGAATCATATAGTTTCAAAATTCAAAATCGCACCATTTACTGAACAAATGGATTGTATTTAAATTGTTACTCAAGAGTTAATTTCAACGAATCCTGATTTTCTTTCTACTGTTAAGAAGTTATTTACAAAAACATAAAAAGAAATGTAATAGAAAAATATTGATACTTTTTAAATCAGGGTTTTCAAGTTATATTAATTAAACTTTATATTGTTATTTACTCGCACATTTCATTATTGATTAAAATAAAAGGTTGTACTAGAAAAGATGCTTCTTATACAGAAAGATATAGTTTAAATGCCAGTTTAACATTTTAAATTTGTGTATTTATTTGTAGAAAAGTTACTATAAACCCCATTATATAGAATGAAGCTTATGGAAAGATTTTATCTTAATAAATGGATATTGATTTCAATTGTTAAGACAATGCTGGTCAAAAGATTTTTGTTTATATTCCAATTTCTCTTCCAATTCCAACTTTGACGGAAGATTATTAACTTCTTCAAACAAAATCATTGGATATAAATACTACAGAGAATTTATAGCAATTCCGTCATCATAAACATCAATAAACGCACGCAGAGCCCCTAAAAATATAGTACAAATTATTTAGTACTATAACAATTTTTAATAACAACAACAAATTATTCCAAGCTAAGAAAATACGTCTATTACGCAACAAATAGCGCATTACGTCTATTTACACTGCTGGCCACCATAAATACAACAACAAGAAAGACAAGAGATAGCACAAAAAAATTTATTTTGTACATAACATGTTGACCAAGTATCAAATGATTAAATTTCTAGACGTCTGTGAAGTGTGGTTCCTGCCAGAATCAGTAGCCAGAGTAGCCGCTATTGTTGGAGATCACCGTTGCTACACGCCTCGGCGTCGATTCAAAGACTCTTTGGATGTGTTCTTGGGGTACAGCAGACCAAGCAGCTTCCACACGTTGCCAAAGTTGATCTGGTGTGGCAGCTGGGGGTGTAATCTGGGTCAATCGTTGAGCAACCATGGACCAAATGTTTTCTATCGGCGAAAGATCCGGAGAGCGAGCCGGCCAGGGAAGCAATTCAATCTGGTGATTGACGAAGAACCTTTGGACAATGCGTGCCACGTGTGGTCACGCATTATGCTGCTGAAATATGGCTGTGGCCAAGCCCTGAAGATAAGGAAGGACAACTGGCTCCAACACCTTGGAGATGTAGCGCTGGCTGTTTAAAGTACCGGCAATGCGTACTAGAGAAGTGCGAGAGTGATATCCAATACCACCCTATACCGTAATATCCGGTGCAGGACCAGTGTGGCAGTGCATAACGCAGCTGTTCAGCATCCTCTCTCCAGGGTGTCTCCAGACTCGAATCCGACCATCGTGGTGTTGCAGACAGATGCGTGACTCGTCAGTAAAGACAACTTCAGTCCATTCTTCCGCCCACATCCTTCTTTCATCGCCCCATTGGCGGCGGAGACGTCTGTGGTTCTGCGTCAAGGGTAGACCAAACAATGGACGTCTTGCGGACAGACCACTCTGCTGTAAACGGTGTCGAATGGTACGCGCAGACACTGAATGATGCGTTACAGACTCAATGTGCTGTGCTATGGTTCGTGATGTGACTGAACGATCCGTCACTGCCATGCGCACAATTTGCCTGTCATCATGTGAAGTGGTGCACTGAGGTGGATGCGATCGACCACGTCAGTCCATCGTACCCTCCTGCATCCAACGGTCACATATCTGCATATAGTTGTTTGGTTTCGTCCAACACGACTACCGATTTCCCTGAAAGATAATCCACAATCTCGGTAGGTCACTATCCTTCCTCTGTCGAACTCGGATACTTGATCAAAAGCTGATCGCTCTTTTCTACGAGACATAACTGATTGTTTTTTGAAAGAACCACAAGAAAAACAGAATTGCCGAACTTGAAATTGTCGAAATCTCCAAACCTTAAATAGCGCGTTGAGGTGGCGCCACAGGCGTGCGTGATGTGTGCGCTGAAATTCTAATCATTTGCATATCTCACCTCCGCTAATGCGTGCTGTAAATTTCATGTAATTTGCGTGCTTCCTTCAGGGTGTTGGATTTGCGGTGGCCAGCAGTGTATTTTTTTTAATGCAGTTTTTATCTCAATTTGCATTGCTCGATTCTTTATAATTTCAATTTTGTATCCCATTGAAAAATTCTGTTCTATAACACATTCCAGAAACACATAGAGGATACATATTTTTGAAAATCATTTACCAAATTAATCTTTCGTCTTAGGCACAAAAGCTTTTGAGCCTTTTCGTTTTGACATGTACACGACTTATCATTTCTTGGACGAGTCTACAAAAAGGAATCGCATGACTCTCTCTCCTTCTTTAATTCGTTATTACTCATGCAACATACACTTCCCATAGTTATCCAATAAAACGAGTAGAAAAGTCACTAAAAATTCATTACGTTTTTTTTGCAGTTGTAATGGATAAATGAAACATATCATTGCATGGGTAACAATTGGCAGAGAAAAATGTAATTTCTTTCATCCATCGTTTTAATATTGACCCAATTAATATTGCAATATTGATTAATTAATAATTATTATTAATAATAATAAGCAATTATAATTGAATATTGATTTAATATTGTCATTTGCGTGACTTGGGACTAAAATTATTCACAAATTCTATTATTCGATGAAACCAGTGCTCGTTCCTCATTCTTATGGTTTAAATTCTAATAGTTCCATCTGCAATATTTTTTGATATTTTTAATAACAATCATTAGTGGAAACATTTGGACATTTATTTCAAAACGTAAGAAATATAATAGCATAAACTTGGTGTAATTCTAAATATAACTAGGCAAAGATAAATAATAAGCTTTTTTAGTACAACTATTTAAAACCAAATTATTATTAAAATTATTATTGTTTATTATGGGAAATTTGCACCCGTTTTTTGGAAAATAAATGTTGAATTCAGGGTTTAATTTTTGATATGTACGTACTTGAATTTCATATTCTACAGAAAGGAGACAGTTTCTATCTTTACTCTTAATGCTTGTTAAATAAGACAAACACTTGTTCACTGATGTACAGTGTTGAAAACTATAGCAAAATATTAATTGTTTTCTTATGAACTGTTGGATACACAATTGCAACAGAAATTCAAAATTTTTCCAAATCATATTGTTAGACTTTATTTACAATGAGCCATCTGATTTTAAGACTCAAAGTTTTTTTTTATTAATGTTAGTTTCTAAGGATGAACGCGCGTGGAAGTACGAGGGAAAGGATTCTTCACTCAATCGTAAGGTTCTGTTGACAAGGAGTGGCCGCGGTATCCAAGTGGTCTAGGCATCGGATCGTGTCTAGCATGTCATGAGTTTGATCCCAGTACCACTGAAGACCCGCCGTGTAGGGGAGCGATGCACGTAAAATCTGTCGAGAGCTCAAACATCCTCCCGTTGGTGTGATGTGGTAATTAGGAGAGGGGGTGCCAGCTCAGGTGTCGTCCGCGTCACTTGACCATGGTTCAAAATGACGCGGACCACCCCCAAAAACCCTCGTGTAGTGGGACGTTAATATTCACTCACTGTTGACAAGAATGGAAAAATAAGCATCCGAAAAAGAAAAAAAAATTTCTTTTTGTTCATCAGCTTTTCTAAGCGAGATACAATAAAACTAGAAATATTTTTTCCATTTTCTTTTTATATAGTCATTTTAGTAATACATTTAAACACATCAAAATTCCCTTTTACAACATAGTCTTTCCATAAGTATGATTTTCTTTTAAATGCAAGAATCTTATCATTCTAAGTTAAAATATCATAGAAACCATTGCAGAGTATTCAAAAGTTTCTTTAGCACAAACGAAACTCAATGCAAGAGGATATTCTGAATCACCAGTCCATGTAAAGTCCATTGATGAATAACTTTCATTGCGACAATGAGCCTATTTTCAGCTACTTTCATTATTAGTCTATTGAAATTTTGTATCATGTTCTAAATCTCCATCACTAGTTTCTTCAGAATTACTTGGTTTGTTTGTCTTTAAGCACCGCCACATCTTATCCGTTGAAATCTATAAAAGAATTAAAATAAGAAACAAAACTGAATAGAATACCTAGTAAAGTAGTAAAATAAAATAAAAAATACGCACCAGAGAAAGCTCTCTATTTTACCAACTATAGGATCCTACATCAATAATTTATGCACAGTCACACTCGCTTTCCACACCGAAGCTACCCTAGTACAATACCGAATCCGAAAAAAAGGTTTTCCATTTTATGACGTACGCGTTATTTCTCTATCTCAGGCGGAACTCTTAACAACGTTTCGCTGAACCTTAGGATTCTACAGAACCTTGGGAACCCAAAATTATAATCTGGATATTTAATCTAGTTATTAGTACTGACTTTTACTTATACTAAAATATAAGTTACTGACAATTAAGCAGTAAAAATAAAATACTAAGAGACGTAGATTTTTCAAGGGCAAACATGAAATCCTTAACAACTAAATCCTTCTATCATTAGATTTTCATCTACGGTTCAATTTTTGTAGTTTGGCTGCTGTTCGGGGGGAAATAAATATTAAGGCTTCTTTCTTTCGTGTAAAATCGTATTAAGCACTAACATCCTTTTCCTGTTAAACTTAAAAATTGTACACAAATAACATAAAAATCCAAATAGCTGAAAATATGTTAGCTGAAAATGGTATAAGTTGCAGTGCTCTTTGAAAGCGCCGAGTTAAAAAAAAAAATATCTCTTTTCTACCTGATATTAATAACCATACATAAGTAATAAATTAATTACCTGAAAAATGTCTCTTTTCATATACATTATAAAATATTTCTTATAAATTTTATGTATTCTAATTCATTCTTTTTTTAAAAAGTTTTTTTATAATTGGGAAAAATTTTTGTATTATACCATGAAAAAAACTATTAAAGTTCAACTATTATCGCATATATGCAATAATTCATTATTTATGCTGATTGTTCTGAAAACATGTTTATTAAAATACAATTAATTTCAATAAAATGTATTTTTGTGCTTTTAAATGGACAGCATTAATTCGCAGATAAAGATGAATCACAGCAATAATTTTCGTGGCATAGAAATAAGAGCCAAAAACTAAATAAACTCTATCTTTGCAATTTACACAGAAAAATATCTAGTAGATGAGTTACAAAAACCTTCCATCATCGTGAACATGAATTAAAAATAATAATAATTACCAATTCAAAAATACTGTATTTATTCTAATCTAAGCCTCCCCCCCCCCCTCAAATCTTCAAAACAATTTTATGAAAAAATAAAAATAGTGTAAAAAGGTTTTTCAATATCCAATATTTACACAAAATTTAAATAAATAAATAAATAAAATGAGAACTTATAAGAAGTGAATAATTAATTTATTTTATCAGTATCCAAAATTTTTAGATGCTTACATGAGCCTATAATTGCTCTAACTGTCAGTATCATATACTATTTCCTCTATACAAGGAATTTTTCCACCTTCCATTCTAAGCCACTCTTCATTTTCAGTAGCATTAATACTGGAAAAAATGTGATTTTGATTCGGAAAAATATGCTAGTGCAAATTGTGCATAAATAGCATAAAAGGCCCAATTAGAATCATCTCATTATGATATGATGGAATTAAAAATTTAATTAATTTTGAGCAATCACTGGCTCCGTTTGAGCATTTAAAAAAAAACACATTTCGAGTAAAACGCGTTTTAAAGTATGAAATATATATATATATATATATATATATATATATATATATATATATATATATATCTTGCTCTCAAAGTAATGGCATCTTCTCTTACTAAAACACTTATAGTTTTTGTTCTAGTGAACAGAAAATAATAAATTTGGTATTTTTATAAAGCTAAAAAGATGGCCTAGAAAATAAAATCATAAAAAAATGTGTCAATTTTTAGCAGAATTCACAATTTTAGGGTAGTCGGATACCATTCACAATTCTAAATTAAGAACAAGTTTAAAAATTACTAGTGATTCACATAGGCTTGTCATATACAGAATTTAATATTTACCATGATAATTTGTACAGTTTATGATTAAAATCGCGTATTGTAGCTTTAAACGTCAAACAGAATTATTATTGCACTCAATCATTTTTATTGTGTGAAGGGGGGTGCGATGAAAATTATGATTGAAAATTGGGTCGCAAGTATTGAAACTTGGCGAAGCACTGTCTTAGTAGCTACTTTAAAGAAATAATTGATTCAGCTTCGACTGATTAAAATTTAAACGCATGTGAGTCAGTAAAGGACCATTAATCTTAAATGGGATTTTTTTTTCTCGAAATTTTGAATTGTAATGTTTTTTCTCCTATGTCGTTAACAATTTTTGCCTTTAGTCCTGAAAGAAATCAATTTCATTAAATAAACTAAAACTTTTAATTTGGGTAAAGATTTATCCTCTGTGTATATCATAATGTTGAAAATAAAAAAAATCAAGATAGTAACAGCATCTGCAAAATAAAGATAGTGTGACATTTATTTATTATAAACTAAGTAAAATCTTTTGTATTTGAATTACTAATCATTTCTTTCTTTAGAATGTTATTTATTCCTTCGAAATACTTCTTTCTATAGGTTTCGTTAATGTCTACATTTGAAAATTATTTATCAAAATATTTGGGAGATTTCATAGGAAATCAAAGGTAGATTTTAAAATTTATGTTTGCCTCACAAAACCATACTAATTTTGCAGGGAGTATGGATGAAAATATATTTAATACACTTTTTATTAGTTTAAACCGTTTTCAGTTTTATTAATAATTACATGGCATATATTTTTAATTTTTAATACAAATACAAACGTTTAAAAATCTAAAAGTGTTTGAGTCGATGCTGAATTAGAAATGGAAGGGAAAAAAACGGTATTCCCCTTATTTTATATAACAATTATTAATATTATTTAAAAACAACTTGTTTTTAAGTTTTTTTGAAATTTTGATGTATTTCCGGGAATGGAAAAACCTAATTACTAGGTTAAGGGGGACAAATGTGCGCAAAACAGAATATTTCGCTTAGAGCAGCGTTCGGCAATCTGCTATTCTTCAAGATTCTGCTTTTATATACAATTAAAAATTATGTCTGCTGAAAAGACTTATTGTTTACCTTTCAAATTTATAAATATCTCTTGGGGAAAAAACTCGTATTTAAATGCACAGTTAAATATGTGACTGGCTTTCTCGGACAGAATTCATAGTTAAATATGTATCTGATTTATCTTTTTTGAGATTTCTAGTTATATATTTGTGTTTAGTATTGAGATTCTAGTATTTTTTTTTTATTTAATGTTTCTGATTTTCTACTATGTACTTTAAATGTCAATTTTCTTCTTTGTTGAACCTTGAAGGTTCGAGGTCGCAGTATGTGTTAAATCATGACATTTGGTATATTTATACCATCTTCGGTAACTTTCTCCCCATCTCGGACTGGGGTCACAACGGACATTCCAGACACCCATAGCATGTCCGGTGTCATCTAACCAAAGGGAGGACAGAAGTAATAAAATTTTTTGGAGGATAGCGAACCTCAGGAGATGTTTTATTTCACTCTTGAGTAGCTACCTAAAGTTGAAAAAAACTCTTTTCTGATCTCTATCATCAACGAACTCCCTTTCAAAGAAATTGGCCTATTGAAATTCGCACAACTCAATCTTTTAAAATTAGCTCGTTTGAAATAGCAACAGGTAATTGTGTTTTTATAATTTCGAATTATTTACTATTTTTTTAAGACTTAAAATGATATACAAATACAGAAGTACCTCCTGTAAGGTACACCTTCGAATAATGCACAATTAATGTTGCTACAGGTCTCTTTGAATATGGACCTTATGTATTTAACTCTTATTGAGGAACATTCTATTTAAGTGATACTAAAAAAAGTTTTTTATTCTTTCTTTGTAAAATTTTTAAGATTTCGAAGACAAGTTTGTGTTTTTCTTAAACAAATTAAATATAGTATTGTCTTAATAAATCAATGCAATTTAACAGAAGAAAGGAACAGAGAAATGAAAAATTACAACATTGTTTGTTCTACGCTTCGATTTAGAGACAAAACAGAATATATAATAAAGTGATTGGACCTTTTGGGGGCACGTTTTCTATGGGTTTACATAAAAAATAAAAATGCTGGCTTAGGCTGACACAATGCTATAGGTTTCAAAAAGATTCGTACAATGGAATATTTTAAATAAAATTCTGTAAGTACAAGATATTAATACTCATTTTAAACATTTATGCTGTGATTAAACTTTTTCTATTAAGAATTTTCATTTTCATGAATTTCAAATTTAAAAAAACCTGTGACTAAGGTATTTATTTGTATATCATTTATTTAAAGATTAATACGATTTTAATTTCTAATTAAACTAATTTGTTTAGCATTAAAGGACAAAATACCCAATGTCTAGTCTGGTGGGTTTAAATTTCTGGCTCTAGGACATATTGTGTCAAACGCAAAGTTCCTTATTGGAAGGCACTTATATGTATTTTTACCCTATTAATATAAAGTATTATGGAATATTTTATTGCACTTGCCTTCATGAAAAAGTGAACCATAAAGTAATATATTTAGTTTTAAAAAATATATCTTTTGTTAATATATATATATATATATATAAAAAATATATCTTTTGTTAATATATATATATACATATATATATATATATACGTGCATATATGTATACATTTATGTAATAAATAAATTCACATAAGTGAATAACGATTTTACCTGAAAAGATTACTCAGTTAAAAGAAAACTAGCTTATTTTAATGTCAATGAAATTATTCTGTTTATACGTATCCACAGCTGTAGGTAAGAGTACATGGTTTGTACAATTTCATTTTTGGATTAATTTGAAATAATATTAATTGACGCTAAATTGTTTTTTATATGACAGCCTCCATTACTAGAACGAGACGTGCATTACTGCTCCCAGTATTAAAAAAAAATGCAATTTTTCTTGTTTATTGTAAATTTTTATTTTTTTTCTGAATCATCGATTATGAATAATTTTTCTGAATCATTATGTTATGTCAATATAGCACTTGTTTATAGATGGGTTATTTTTCTCTCTCTCTTTTTACACATCAAGATAAATTTAGCAATATTATTTTATAATTATAAATATATTCTTATTAGAGTAATTGTGTTATTGCTGATCGAAGTATTGAAAATGCATTTCTTAAAAATTCTTTTCGGATATTTAAAGTTTGTGAGTTAGGTCTGTAATAGGTGAGTTGTTTCATGTTTTCTTTCTTTTTTAAATTTAAGAGAGATAAATTTAGTAAAATTATTATAAATATATTTTCAAATAAGATTGCACACACATGTGTTAATATTTAAATGTTATTGAAAATATCCCGAGGTGACATTTTTTGAGGAAGCTAAAAGACAGAATTTAATTGGACTGAGAAATGTGTTTTTTCATTATTATTAATATAATGATGATGAAAATACTCTAAAACTCGAAAACTGTATAAGATCGTGGTGCGAATTAAAGACTAGGCTAAAAAAACTGTACTATTGACGCGGAACAACAAAATGTATACAATCCAGAGAAAAAGAGATGGTACGCGTCATCATTGAAAGAATGATTGCTGAAGTACAATTTAGCCAGTCAAAATTTGTTATTCAGAGGAACTAGTACGAAGTTGAGGTAATGGTAATTTTTAAAGGCCATTGAATAATAGCCAAATTTGATTCGGTTATTTCAGAACACCTTAATAATGTCAGTAAATGCAAAAATAACAAAACACGTATTCCACACTACTTAGAGCAGTATTTTCAAAATGAAATAATTAATATTTTAGCCTTATCTACTCGTAATGAGATAACAAGCATTATGTTAAAAGCCAAATATTACACTATAATTCTTAATTCTATATTAAATATTAGTCACACAGAACAAATAAGGTTTGTAATTTGATGTGTGAGCCCTACTGAGATGGTAAGGTATATAGTTTAGAATTTTTTCTATGAGTTTTTAGGAATCTGCCTCTAAAAGGTTTTTCAGATTTGGACTCATTCTCTATTGAATCCAAACTCTTTGAAAAAACTGATTTCATACCAAAAATATTTTGATAAATTTGCTTCTCAGAATGCCACAAAACTAATTTGATAGTTTATTATTAAGTAGTCTTTGTAGAATAAGTGATTTATATACTTTTCGTTTCACGAAATCTATTCTTTAGTACTTTTTATTAGATTATATCTTCTAAATAAATACTGTTTTGCTTTTATAAAATGTCTGTTTTTATTTCAAAAGTAATATTTTTGCTTGCTTATTATTTTGTTAAAAGTATTTTGTAGCTATCATAACCTATTAGTTGACCAAAAAATAATAATAAAGTTTTGCACTACAAATTTTATCTTTGCATTTCTATATATTAATGTTTTACTTTTTACTCGTATACAGGTAGATGAGTGTATAACCACAATGCATAAGTATTAAATTAATAATTAAGTAAATAAGTATAGTAATAAGTAATTAAGTATATAAGTATTTTGATAAGTAGTTAAAATATAAGTATTTTAATAAGCAATTAAATATATAAGTATTGCAATAAATAATTAATTATTTAAGTACTATAACAAGTAAGTAAATATGTAAGTATTATAATGAGTAATTAAATATATAAATCTTAAATATAAGTGTTAGTCAAAATCTGAAAAATTTTCTAGAGGGGCGCACATTTGATCTTCGCACGCGGGCGGCCGACACCCTAGGATCGGCCCTGGTGATATCACACATTTTGAAAAGTACAGTTGTATTCCGTTACTTTATTTATATTCCAAGACATTAAAGAAAATAATCGCTTGAACTTTTGCTCACACTTTTGGAAACGCAATGTAATATCTCAATATCTTTTCGACAGATGGCAGCATGTATCATGCATATCTTTTCTGCTTCGTGGTTCGGCAGTAAGTGAAATTTTGGTGCATTTCGCTCAATTGGATTTATCGTATATATTTTATATTATTTTTATTAATAAGAAGTTATGAATCGAAAACAGGCAACAGCAGATGAAACAAACACACTTTATCGAAATTACTTTTCAATTGAGTTTTCAAATGAAGCCTTTATCAATCATTGATCTTATATTTTTGTAAAATTTTTGAGTTTTCAACTCTTAATACAAATTTCATGGAAAGGAAACAAAAATTACTTTGTCCTCAAATTTTATTGAAACGTTTTCTTAAGAAGAACTAAGAAAAAATTTAATTTCTATGATTATCAAAAATAAACTTAGAAGCAGTTTTCATTATTTTAATCGCAAACTCTGTGTGTGTGAGAGAGATAACGACATATATATTTAACTAGCTGTTACCCGCCCGCTTCGCTGGGAATTTCATGATGTTTTATAAATTTTTACTGCTTATATATATGTATAAATTATTGATATCTAAGTCCTGCATTAAGAATTCGATTGTATTGAAAAATATACTTATACCTGTAACTGTCGCCTGTTGATAAAAAAAACGGCAGAACTCATCTAATTTGTGTTTTCTAAAAATCTCTAAAATTGAAGCATAGAATGATGTTTGCTCTTTCGTAACCCAAAAACCAAGTGGATTCCCGCAAAACCAATTTTCGGTGGATCTCTACTAAGTAAATTGAACATGCAAGCCAAATTTCAAGTCTAAATCTAACAGAAAGAAAAACAAAAGTTTTACTATCAATATCCCCGTAATCCCGTTGAGAGCCCTTTTCCAAAATAACCGCTCTTAGCGGATTTCAACTAAACAAAAGAAAAATGCAAACCAAATTTCATTATTATAGGCCTTGTAGCTCGAAAAAAGTAATTTTTTTTGTCAATACGTCCCAGTAACCCCCTGCACCCCCCCCAGAACTTGATTTACTTAAAATACATTCTTAGTGGATCCCTATTCAACAAAAGAAACATGCTTAACAAATTTCAAGTATATGGGTCTAACAATTAAAAACAGGAATTTTTTTCTGTAACTCCTCTTGACCCCTCGCAACCCTCCTTGGGGGTAAATTTTCGTTTTACTCTTTGTTAGAGGAACTCTATTCCATGAAAGGAACATGCCTACCAATTTTCAAGCAGGATGATCAAATAGTTTAAAATGGAAATATTTATCAATTACGCCTCTTAATCTCCCGAAATTAAACTTAGTAGTTCATATTCGCGAAACCCATTTTGTAGCGGTTCTCTACTTTACGAAAGGAATCTGCTTATCAAATTTCAAGACTGTACGTCTAATAGTTTAAAAATGGGGATAATTATCTCTAACGCCACTTGAGCCCCCGCAACGCCACTTCTGGGTCTGTTTTCACAAAACCAATTTTGTAGGGGAATTGCACACAATGAAAGGAATCTGCTTAGCAAAATTTGAAGACTGTGCGTCCAATAAATTAAAAATGCAAAAAAAAAAATTATCAATAACGCCCCTTGAACCCCCGCAACGCGGCCTAGGTGTCGATTTTCACAAAACACATTTTGTAGTGTATCTCTATCCTATGAGAGGAATCTGCTTACCAAATTTCAAACTGTGCGTCTAATAGTTTAAAAATAGAAATAATTATTTATATCTGCCCTTAACACCCCTTGGGGGGCAATTTTTCCCAAACCTGTTTTGTAGCGGATATTTACTCCATGAAAGAAACATTCCTACCAATTTTCAAGCAGGGAGATGAAGTAGTTTAAAAACGAAAATATTTATCTAGTACGCCACTAAATCCCCCGCAACGCCATTTAGAGGTCTGTTTTCACAAAACCTTCTTATAGCTGATCTCTACTCTATAAAAGAAATCTACTTATCAAATATAAAAACTGTGCGTCTAATAGTTTAAAAATGGAAAGAATTATCTATAACGCCCCTTAAGTCCCGCAACGCCACTTGAGGGCAATTTTCACGAAACCCATTTTGTAGCGTATCTCTACCCTATGAGAGGAATCTACTTACTAAGTTTCAAGACTGTACGTCTAATAACTTAAAAATCGGAATTTCTAACGCCCCTTAAACCCCCGCCCCCGCAAACAATTGCTGCTAATTTGAAATTACAAACAGACACTTCAATTTTATTTATTTGTATAGATATAGATTGGGATTATAATAACTATTGCTTAAATGTGACTAAAAATGTAAATAAAAAAAAAAAAAGGATTAAAACTAACCGTAAAACTTATCAATTTTTTGTTTCTTGCATTGCTTTTTACTTATGAAGCCTTGATTTATTATTTTTAAAAGTACATCCGAAACAGCCGATGCTCTACTTAACTGAACAGTGAGATAACTATCATAAAAAAAAATTATGGCACGTGTCAGCGTATTATCATGTGCGCGTAACACTATTATGTCTCATGAAGAGCATCGGTCGCCAGTAACCAAAACAACGACTTCATTAGCTCAGCTTGGCGTTCAATTTGGCGTCCATCTTGGCATTCAGTTTCACGTTCACCCGTATAGTTTCCGTTCCCGTAAGAATACGGGAATAAAATATAGCCTATGTTACTCCCCGTTAATGTAGCTTTCCATTAGTGAAAGAATTTTTAAAATCGCACCAGCCGTTTCCGAGATTAGCCGGAACAAACAGACAGGCAGACAGACAAAAATTTTAAAAATTGTTTTTTTGTTATGAGTACCGTATATACTTTTAGTGCATTAAGTAAAAAGCTGCTAATTTGAAATTACAAACAGACACTTCAATTTTATTTATTTGTATAGATAATCGTACAGAAAAAAAATCTTTAAAATATACTCTACCACATGAAATAAGAACTAATTTGCTTGAGGGTTTATACCGTGCTGATTAACATCGATATTATTTAAAGAACAAATCACTGTTGTAATGTTATGAATTAAACAGATTTTCTAAAATTCACCCTATGAAGACAACAAATACTTTCCCCAATAAATAACTGTATAATACTTTACTTTTTTTGTAGACTATTAGTTGAGCATTCTATTTTCCCATTTTAACATTTTATTTAGCATTTCATACAATTCTAATTATGAATCATACTTGTAATAAATACAAAATAACATGACCGAGATCTGTGCAAAATTCGTGTTATTAAACAAAATTTGCTCTGAAATAAGTTATTTTTTATGAAACTAATAAATAACAGCAATCATGAACTGCGAGTAGGAATAGATTCGTATATATGTGTATAACTGTATAATTTGTATACGAGTTACTAACTTAGTTGTAATTAAATTCGCGCGCGTAACATCAGTAATTACTATAAGCTTTAGGAGGGGATATAGCACGCGCCTTACGAGTTTTTAAAATATTATACATTTTGATATACTTGTTTTCCTCATAAACCAGCAAAAATTGTTCATTTTAATATGAGTTTTTGTTTCAGTTTGTTCCGAAAGAAGCGAAGTTGAAAGTATCGAAACAATGTTTGTTTTAAGTTAATATATTTTTAAATAGAATAAAATATGAACACAAATTCAAACTATAAGTGAAACAAATTCTATTTGTTTGTATTGTTTTTAAAGGATAAACCACTAATCCTTCAGAACGTAATTACTATCGGATTTCCATCAGGTTTGCTTTAATGCATTTTTAACATTTTATAGTAATTTTTAAAAATATTTTTGAAAAATTAATTTTTTTGAATGCCCAAAGGGACTATCTCTCCTTAAACAGGAAGGAGCTTTATAATTCTGTGTGTGTGATGACGAATTAGTCATTTAAGACCTCAGTCACTCATTGAGAACGATATCAGACTTTTCAATCTTAGACATGGCACTGTACAAGAATTTTTTGAAGCAAGATGTGGGCAATTTAATTTTTATTATTTCATGATATGATTCTTCACTATATACCTATGGGTATATTGTGAAGGGGTACTTCAAGTGTATTTTAAAGGTGATTTGAAACTTTGTGGAAAAATTTTAATTCAGTAAGTCTTACAATGATAGTACGATTATAAAAACGTAAATGTCTGTTTTACATGTAAGCAATTAAAAAAATATCATAAATCTTGTCAGCAATTTTCTTCCAAATTACTCTGGTTCATTTTTTTCCAATGTTACAAACCCCTTGCCGAGAAATCGACAACCGATAATTGTCAGCATTCTATTATGGGTTTAATTACAAGCCGGGCATTTTTCCCCTTAAGGTTTGAATTTCATAAAGAAAAATTGGCACACAGGATGTTGCAGTAATATGATACAAACAAAACATTAAATTATTTCACTAGGATAGTTAAATTTGTAACCGTGTAGCTTAAGTAACAAAGATATGTATTACTTTTATTTAATAGTGAAATAGGTGAAATTAATATCTACATGGCCAATATTTATTCCATTAAAAGCTTAAGAATGATAAGAAACACATATTTTTAAAAACTTCCATGGACAAACCTATATCTCTAACAGGGGATCGTTTAAAATATATTAACTTTTAATAATCTCAGGGAAGTAAACTGATACCTCCCTCCCCACACACACAATTGCGAAAAATTTCATTTTCAATTGTAAAAACTAAAAAAAAAAATCTGTTTGATAAAATCGTTATCAAATTATGAACAATCGGGTTAAGAAAAAAATTCTTTTTTATTAAATACAGAAATCTATATATATAAAGGAGAAAAGCGACTCACTGACTGACTGACTGACTGATTGACTGACTGACTGACTGACTGACTAATCACGAAATCTCTGGAACTATTCAACCTACAGACTTGAAATTTGGTAGACGTGTTCCTTTGATAGAGTAGACATCAGCTAAGAAAGGATTTTCCGAAATTCGAAACGCAAGGGGCGTTACGGGGGGTTAAGGGCTTTAATAATAATTGTTTCCATGTTTAAACAATTGATGTACAATCTTGAAATTGGGTAAGCGGATTCCTTTCAGAGAGTAGAGATCCGCTACAAAATGAGTTTGGTGAAAATCGACCCCCAAGTGGCGTTGCAGGGGCTTAGGGGTCGTTATAGATAATTATTTCCATTTTTAAACTATTTGACGCATTGTCTTTAAATTTGATATATAGATTCCTTTCGTAGAATAATGATCAGTTACAAAACGGGTTTTGTGAAAACAGACTTCTAAGTGGCGTTGCGGGGGATTAAGGGGCGTAATAGATAAATATATCCGTTTTTAAACTACTTCACCTACCTGCTTGAAAATTGGTAGGCAAGTTTCTTTCCTGGAGTAAATATCCGCTACAAAATGGGTTTTGGGAAAATTGACCCGCAAGGGGTGTTGTGGGGGCGGGGGGTTTAAGGGGCGTTATAAATTCCTATTCATAAGTTATTAGACGTACAATCTTGAAACTTGGTAAGCAGATTCCTCTCATAGGGTAGAGATACGCTAAAATGGGTTTCGTGAAAATTGCCCCCAAGTGGCGTTGAGGGGACTTAAGGGGCGTTATAGATAATTATTTACATTTTTAAACTATTAGACGCACAGTCTTTATATTTGATAAAGAGATTTCTTTCATAGAGTAGAGATCAGCTATAAGAAGGTTTTGTGAAAACATACCTCTAAGTGGCGTTGCAGGGGAATAAGTGGCGTAAGAGATCAATATTTTCGTTTTTAAACTATTTGACCTACCTGCTTGAAAATTGGTAGGAATGTTTCTTTCATGGAGTAAATATCCGCTACAAAACGGGTTTGGAGAAAATTGACCCCCAAGGGGTGTTGCGGGGGGTTAAGGGCAGATATAAATAATTATTTCTTTTTTTAAACTATTAGACTTATAGTCTTGAAATTTGGTTAGCAGATTCCTCTCATAGGATAGAAATACACTGCAAAATGTGTTTTGTGAAAATCGACCCCTAGGTGGTGTTGCGGGGGTTCAAGGGGCGTTATTGATAATTTTTTTGCATTTTTAATTAATTGGACGCACAGTCTTCAAATTTTGCTAAGCAGATTCCTTTCATAGAGTGCAATTCCTCTAAAAATGGGTTTTGTGAAAACAGACCCAGAAGTGGCGTTGCGGTGGCTGAAGTGGCGTTATAGACAATTACCCCCATTTTTAAACTGTTAGACGTACAGTCTTGAAATTTGATAAGCAGATTCCTTTCGTAAAGTAGAGAACCGCTACAAAATGGGTTTCGCGAATATCAACTACCAAGTTTAATTTCGGGAGATTAAGAGGCGTAATCGATCAATATTTCCATTTTTAAACTACTTGATCATCCTGCTTGAAAATTGGTAGGCATGTTCTTTTCATGAAATAGAGTTCCTCTAACAAAGAGTAAAATGAAAATTGACCCCCAAAGATGTTTGCGAGGGGTCAAGAGGAGTTACAGAAAAAAATTCCTGTTTTTAATTGTTAGACCCGTATACTTGAAATTTGTTAAGCATGTTTCTTTTGTTGAATAGGGATCCACTAAGAATAAATTTTAAGCAAATCAAGTTCTGGGGGGTTGCAGGGGGTTACTGGGACGTATTGACAAAAAAAATTACTTTTTTCGAGCTACAAGGCCTATAATAATGAAATTTGGTTTGCATTTTTCTTTTGTTGAATTGAAATCCGCTAAGAGGGGTTATTTTGGAAACGGCTCTCAACAGGATTACGGGGATATTTATAGTAAAACTTTTGCTTTTTTCTGTTAGATTTAGACTTGAAATTTGGCTTGCATGTTCAATTTACGGAGTAGAGATCCACCGAAAATTGGTTTTGCGGGAATCCACTTGGTTTTTGGGTTACGAAAGAGCAAACATCATTCTATGCTTCAATTTTAGAGATTTTTAGAAAATACAAATTAGATGAGTTCTGCCCTTTTTTTTTTTATTAACAGGTGACAGTTACAGGTATAAGTATATTTTTCAATTCAATCGAATTCTTAATGCTAGGATTTAGATATCAATAATTTATACATATATATAAGCAGTAAAAATTTATAAAACATCATGAAATACCCAGCGAAGCGGGCGGGTAACAGCTAGTTAATTAATATAAGTGAAACAAAATGAATTTAAAGCAAAGCGGGGAAAAAAATACTGAAAAAAATGTCCTACTGGCTTTTAAATTGTTAACACGGTCAGTAGCGGATTAAGCGGGTGTCGGACCTGGCGACCGCCAGGGGCCCCCAGCGCTGGTAGGGGCCCCACGCTTGATGAGTGTAAAAGGCCAGCGACAAACCAACCACGCCACCTTTGAACAAGAAATGAAAAGAAAGCAAAGATACAGTGAAACCCCCACTAGAAATGTATCGAGATCCAAGAGAAATCCTACTGTAGGAAAACTTTTGAAAATATTTTTAACAATACCGATATCGAATGCTTCAGGTGAATGATCTTTTTTAGTTTTAAAACGTGATAAAAATAATTTAAGAAGTACTATGGGAGAAAAGACAAATTGAAACAACATGACCCTATTATATACAGAATAAAATGTTTTGGACAAAATAGATACGGTAAAAATAATTGATGATTTTGCCAAAGAGAAATCAAACTGTATAGCAAAATTGAAAGCTCTTAAGTAAGGTTTTTAATTTTTCTTATGTACAGTTATGATTTTCTTTAGCCGATGAGTTTTATTATAACAGTGCATTTTATTTTGAGAATTTAAAGTAAGCGACTCTTTTCACTATTTTAGTTTTTCGACTCTTAAGCCCATGGGCCTCAAACCTTTTACCGCCAAGGGCCTTCAACTACCTTAATCCACCTCTGAACATGGTAAAATATTTTTAAAATTTACATTAAAAAAGAATATTGAAATAATATTTACATATTATACACAATTACTAATATACTTGTAATATGAAATAATATTTACATATTACAAGTATATTAGAAATTATACTGCATCCATTATTTTCTTTCTGAGCGTAATTTTCGATATAAAAAAAAGTCAAGGAAAATTAAAAGCAACAAAGAATTTATTAATATTTCAGTTAGCTTATAAAAACAACAAACAAGAGAGAAATTACATTTATCAATTAGATTCTGAAAATAAAAAGGGCTTATATAAAATATCGAAAAGAGTTTAATTTAATCATTTTTTTTATCGTGCTACCAATATCTCTTTTGCTTAACACCAGGTGGCGCATATACCTAAGATTGCTGTCCGAGGTTTCAGTTTTGTTAAATAAAATTTTACTTGCAAAAATGTATAGAGAAAAAGCAGGTGAATGTAAATTAATATATTTTCACCTTTAAAATTTTAAAAAATTAGTTTAATTGTGTATGCTTAAAATCCCAGTAAATTCGTAATAAGTTCAAAAATTATCTATAATAAAATCCTGTTTCTGTAGCAATGTGTGTTAAATACATTAATATAAAATATATATAAAAAAAAAATCTTTGATAGTTCTATGGAGTATCATGAAAATTGCTACTAGTTGAAATAAAATTTAACATGAAAACTTGACTAGTATTTTTATTAAAAAAAAAAAAAGTTAATTTTTTTTTAATTAAAAAATCCTACATTAATATAGAATATTTTATTTCATAATTCAGTTTTCTTGTCGGATATCCCCGAGGACAGGACATCCCCGAAACAAAATAAACTAACGTTTTTATTTGATTTGCTCTTAATATATTTTTGATAATAGTCTTTGTTCCACATCCACAAAAAGTCATTAACTGAGTCGTAGTAAAAAAGTCATAATAAAATTGTACAAAGGATTAATAACTAAAGACTTCATAATTTGTAGCCGTTGCAAAGAGAGAGACGAGAATGATCTCTGAATTAGTGTGCTTGCCTGTTCTAATTTCACTCGCCTCTGAAACTAAACGCGTGGGAATTTTTATCTTCCGCGAAATTCACGCCTGTGTGAATCCATTACCTCCTGCCATAAAGCAACTGTAACTCCATTTAGTATGAAATCCAAACAATTGACGTTGTAATGAGAGTATATTTTGTTAATAAAATAATTAATAATATCAGCTTTGAATACTATATGTAATTGGTTAAAAATTGGCTTACTACAAACGCCTTAAAACAAATAGTTTCGTTTTATTAATTTATTTTCCTTAGGTGTGAAATCTGTTACGTAGGAGAAATAAAACACATAATGTTAAAATATTTTATTTTGGTTTGATGCTCATGAAAATTCAATTTCGAATATGTTTTAATGCTTATTTATATGCACATTTTTGAAGTATTAATAACTTTTGCAGTATTAATAGCTACTGAAGTATTAAAAACTTTTAAAAAATATTTCGTCAACTTTTCATGCGTATATTTTCATTTCTCCTTACTATTTAAAATAACGTTTTTATAAAAATTCTAATTAGAGTTTAAATAAATAATTAGTTGGTTGAGATTCATTTTAATAGCGTCAATCTATATCTAGCCAAGCTCTGTGTATCTAACACTCATTAATTTATTGGCAAACAAATGTATCTTACAAATAATTGTTTCAGATATAACCCTAGGGTGTAGATTCAAAGTGTAGAAAGGAAGGAAGAAGTTATTAAAATGCGTGTGAGGGTGACTGTTTATTAACGGTACACTTGGAAGAAGCAGAAGATCATACGTCGGCTGAAGCAGGTTTCAGACCTCGAAATTTTGAATTACGTGGTTAAAGGGAAGAGAACGACACCCGAACTGACATCCTACTCTCCAAACCCCTGTCAACGTAAGGACTTTGAATCTCGACCTATTTAACGTGCATCAGCTCTACTACATAACGGGTCTTGAGTAGCATCCGACTCCAACCCACCGCTCAGTAGAGAAACAATGTTGGTCATCAGTATGTGATTAGGACTGCTATGTTACTGCGGCCACATATATTGTTGGAGGGATGATTAAGAGAATTCAAAAAATAGGTAAAAGTCACTAGAATATTCCACATTTTCTTTAGTCGTGTTTGCAAAGATAGTAAACCGTTTAGAGAGATAATTTTAAAAAATTATCACTCAGGTATCTAGGGGTGTGTGCATCCAATACTACCTTAAAAAGATAATATATATATAGAATTCTTAAAACATAAAGAATATAACACGAGTTTCTTCTTTCCTTTTTGACTTGTGACATGATTTGAGAAGAAGAAAAAAAAATTGGATTTCAGTACAAATTTTTTCTACAAAATGTTCGAAACAATTTTTGTGATTCTCAATTTTTTATATAACTAATCCAAAAACTCGATTGCAATACCTTTTCTAATGTAAAAAAAAGTTATTTTAAAATATTACGGGTTTTTTTTTCAAATAAAATCTGAATAGATCGAGAAGCAATTGTAATGGAAAAAGTCGTTTAAAGGGAAAATGCATACAATCCAAACGAATCGCCGTGGGAAATCATTAAGTCCCTTAACGTGTAAATTACTAGATGACTGAAAAATTGTTAGATTTCCACAATGTTTGTTGTTAGTAAGAGATAACTTTCAATCACGGCATTTTCCTAAGTGTCCCTCTTTTTGTCCTACAGTACAGCAGTCGGCGTCACTAACCTTTCTATCGAAGATTCTAATAAGTTGTAACCAAGTTCGTTGATTATCAAATGACTCAATGGTGGTTGCATGAAAACTTTCGATGGGTCGTTTAGCAATGTCTGTAGTCTGTTGAGCTGACAACTTTAAATAAGACTTGTTTTGGCATTATAGCGCGAGTACACATACAAATCAGCTAGGACTTATTTTTCTGTTAGATTTCATTTTCGGGAGCATTTATAAATTGGATTTATGTAAATGATGATAGACATTCTTACCTATTATATAATTAAATTCATCCAGTGGCATTTAAATGTACTTAAATTACATAATTTGATAATACCATTTCTGTTGTAATAACTTAAATTTACGAATCTCTCAAAAACCGTTTTTAAAATAAATGATTGATCAAAAAGGGAAGGGGACAGCAAAGAGAGAGGCTGTGAACGATGTATCTAAAATTAATGAAAAGTTTTATTGTTTTTATATGTAAAATCGATAAAAGGCTATAAACCACGATTAAAGTAAAGAAAAATATCAACAAAAAAAAAGTTGTTACAAATCGAGTTTTTTTTTTTTTGTTAATTTTTTTTTTTTTTATTCTTCTTTCCACTTTCTCAGACAATGTAAACAGCTTTTATGTTGTTATATCTTTGCCTTGGAAGCTTTTGAAGGTTAACAAGTGATTAAAGATCTACTTTTTCCTTAAATAAAATAAGTGATCTCCTTTACCCGCAGTAAGAGTCCATCCTCCATCTCAGCGTGGGAGTTACGGCTTATTTCGATTTTTACAATTGTATATAGATAGGCTCTCAAATATACAAACGACTTTCATTGTTCATAAACTGATCCCATACAAAAAAAAAGCCAAGTTTACACTGAAAATATACTGATACACATTAAGTTGAAATATATAGGTAGCATATACAAAAAAATTTGCACACATACTCTTTTACAAAAAAAAAAAAAGAAAGAAAACGAAACACCATGAGGATGTGGCTGTTTTAAGAGAACATGCTTAAATCTTCTACTCAGACAATGAATAAATTAAAATTTGAATGCCATAGGACGCATTAAAGACCAACAATTTCTCATTGAATGTTAAAATCAATAATTCAGGAGCCCCTCACCCTGACGGTGAAGCATGCTTGTATGCATCGATATAAAGAGTGATAAAGATTTTATTCTAATTCTGGCAAGAATTCATCCGTTGTTGCTCTAAATCTGCGGTATTTTGGTGTGCCAAAATCTGGAGGCCTATCATGTCCCATGCATATTCAATTGGTAAAAGGTTTGGTAACACTACTTTCAAAATTTGCCTGTCAGCGAAAGCTTTGATTCCTACTTAATGAATCACCTTTTAATTATTTTGATTTATTTTTCAACTAAAGATCGTAAAAATATGATATATTGATTTATTTTTGTAACTTTTCAAAAAATTCAATAAATGCTGTCTGACGCCTGTTATACTCTTATTATTATTGCGTTGTAGTAGTTTTTTCTGGGAGACTAGTCTGATAGTGCCAAATCTTCTAGGAAGCTTGGTCTTCTAGGGGTGAGGCAAACCTCATTATGTGAGCACTTTGTGTCCCAGTTTGGTTAAGCGAATAGCTCAGCGTACGAGTCATAGGTTCAAATCTTGTTGCCACTGAAGAACCTCCACTTCGAGTTGCACATTAAATCTGCTATAACTCGAAGCCCTCTGGTTACATTGTTGTGGAAGTTTGGAGACTGGGTGTGACCCATTATGTAGGGGGGGGGCGATGCAGGTGAAAAATTGAGGCTCAAATTTCCTCCCGTTAGTCTGATGGGGAAATTTGGAGAGGGGGTGCCAGCTCAGGTGTCGTCCTCGTCACTTGATCATAATTCAAAATGAAGAGGTCCGTCGCCAAAAGCCCTCGAGTAACTGAATAGCGCGACGTTAATATTCGCTCACTCACTGAGGCTTTGTACCTCCACAATGTCTCGCACTAAAATTACCTGAGTATTGTTCTTTGACTTGACATTCTGGAGAAAATATAGTTCATAGAAAATAGTAACATTTTTAGTAACTTGGGACTAAAATTAGATTCTCCGACCAAACTATCTAGTTTTTCTTCCTTTCTAACTAGTTTCAGAAGTTGAAGAACTTTTTGAATGGTTCAAAAGCTATGTCTATTGAAGTATCTCTTTTTAAGAGCTTTGCAACCAGATCCACGAAGAACGAAGGTTATTTAAGAATCGAACAATAAAGACTTCCTTTTTTTAAGAAGGATTGTCATGCGAATATCCGTACAGCCCTTATTTCCTGTAGAAATACATTGCATTTGCAGGAAGTCCATTAAAATCCTTTCACATGAGCCTTATATTTACAAGAAGTATATATAGTTACATTTCCAAAAAATTATTCGTGAATTACCATGGAAATAGAAAAAATGTGTTTTGCCTTTTAGCATTAACCACTTAAGATCGCTATTTAAAAGCATGAAAAGGTTTAAAAAATACTAAATTTTTTCTTTTAATTTATAAGAAGCTTTATTGAAGACAATGTTAATGATATTAAGAAAATATCTATAGAAACTAAATGTGTGTTTAAATGGAAACTATGAAAAAAACCCCATTAAAATATCCAAATTCGTATTGTACGCGGTCATGGTTACTTTATTCACGAACAAAAACATACGTTTCTCTTAGACATTTTTGTAATAATAATAATAAATAATGAAATGAAAAATCGTATTTCGTCAACAATCTACTTTAATACGATAGATGTAAAAACATATATATATATATAGACCAACATCATAATCAGAGTATTAGTATTGGGACTCTCGTTATATATATTATCCCTTTATAGTCCTTTCTTTTCCTTCACTCAACATTTATTTTACTGTGAAGCCTGTAGTATTATGTGTGGATATGTTTCCTTTTCCACTAAGGGTTAATCAGTCTAATATTACGTTCCTAGACGTTAAATGATTAAAATATATAAGCAATGTTTGACCATTCCTTGAATATATATAATGAATATTAATAAATAAAAAAAATGCTAAAAAATAATCTTTTTTTAACTATACTTATGGAGATACTTCCATTGATTGTCTACTCCAGTGATTCTCAACCTTTTTTCTGCTGCGGTACATTTTTACAATTTCAAAATTTCGCGGTACACTAACAATACATTTTTTTAATATTTCTAATGGGCTGGTATTGGTTTTTTACCATTGCAGACCTAGTACATTCCCTGGAAGCTGATATTTCCTTTTAGTGCGGCACCCTATAGGTGGATACCAATCACCGCAGGTAATTTTGGCGCCCAGTTTCCTCTCTAGAGCGAGGCACCAGAGCTCTAACGATGCAAACCTGTACTAGGATTCAATTTTGCCGAGAGCACCCAAGCCAAACAGACACTCTAGGGATCTTTTACAAACCGTATAATCATACAGCATGCCCGCTGTCGATTTTCAGCATTATGAAAATCCACCGACTTGGGCCGGGGTCGAACCCGCAACCTTAGGTGCAGAAGTAGCAGCGACAAACCAACCACGCCACCCAGCCAGCCGGCTCTAACAATAAAGTAAGCTTAAAAGAATTTTACTTATCTAAAATACACTATGTAAAATAGTTTGATAATAATTTTCAATGTTAAATAAAATAATATGTATGACAACGACAGCAAAATGTTTATTGAGTGTAATGAATTACAAATTAATTATAAGAATACATTTAACGTTAAATTTGAGCTTGATGATATTTGATCATTTTTTTTATGTTTGATCATGAAAATGAAATGCATCTCTTATTTTGCTATCTACATTTAAAAGTTTAGCTCTTTTTTGTTCATTTTTATATTTGCTTATACTGAAAATTCGAATTCAAACAAATAAGATGTAGAAAATTGTAACACTATTTGTATAAGCCTCTTCAGCTATTATGGGTTAATCGCTACTAGTTTTAATCCAAAATGAATTCATTGACTCTTCCGAATGTTTTGAAATTAAATCTCGTTTTTTAAAGAGTGAAATGAGTTCTTCTCCTCTTTATTCAAAGTTCATTCCGATCCATTATCACAAATGGATTACGAGCCAATCAATTTTTTTTATATTCAAATTTGGGAAGTAATGAATAGCCCTCTCTCCTCTAGAGGTATCAAATGGTAAATAACAAATTTTTTGAATAGTTTATTTCTATAAAACGTCCGCGAATGATTCAGTACCAAATTTTTTTATTTTTTTTCTCAGAATATATAATTCATAATTTTAAAAAATTTGGCGGCACACAAAGGCGCCATGGCATAGTGGTTGAGAATGACTGGTCTGCTCATATAACTATAACAGATAGTCAACGAATTTACAAAAAATTTTATGGATATCTTTAGGAAGTATGCTATCATTAGTAATTTCAAAAATATTTTAAAAATTGATAAGTGGCCAAATTATACACAAAAACTGTAATTCAGACTTCTTACTGTGTTGATATTGTACCCCCCCCCCCCAGTTAATACTATCTCTTAATTCAATCAAAAAATAAAACTACTAATATTCTAAGATTTTTTTTTTATCAGAAAATTTCACTTAAAAATAAAGATTATTTTAAGCATGCAATACTATTTTGAAATTAATCAAGGAAAAGAATAAAATTCATTCGAGACTTAAAAATATTTTTAGATTCAATAATTAAAAAAACATTCTGATTGCTGTCATTCATTTTATGTTTATATATGTAATAATTCCCTTATGAAAACATCTCATAATGTTCTTGAGCCCTCCAAGACTTCCCGTGAAAATTAATTTTTAGCTTACCCGCCTAAAGGGAATAATTATAACTTTACTTCCAAAAACTGAATCTTCAACATTTTTTTAAACAGGATGATGCAAACTTGAATCACCCGAGTATTCGAACCCATCCTAAAAACCTATGTCTGAAAAAAATCGTATGGTTTTAACAACTTCCTGTTGACCAAGACAAAAAGTTGAGATCTGAGGAGCCACTGTCTTACATGATTGCGTGTGGTTGTCCTCGTGTTTTGTTTTGCTGTGTTTCGTGTGGCATCATTTTTACGTTAGTGTAAACTAAATATGGATATAAAAAGTATATGAATGTTTATAGTAAGGCCTCCTCATCTCTTTTCTCTAAAAAAAGGATCACATCGATACCAAA
Source organism: Trichonephila clavata (assembly GCA_019973975.1). Taxonomy (NCBI): domain Eukaryota; kingdom Metazoa; phylum Arthropoda; class Arachnida; order Araneae; family Nephilidae; genus Trichonephila; species Trichonephila clavata. The sequence goes on from BMAO01016714.1 coordinate 92,847, forward strand.
ATGTCTTAAATCAAGTTCGTAATATTTCATACATATATATATGTGAATTATATATATTACTTTTTGCGGTATTATTTTTTTTGCTGCAAAAAATTTATAAGGGCTGATTTTCACACACAGGGGATGTCTAATGCTTTAAGTTTTATTTATGCCGGCATCACATTTATTTTTACAATCATGCACAAAAATTTACATTTATTCAAATGCTGTTCTGAAATATCGCCATAAAGCTCCTCATATCACTGAAGGAAGCCATCCAGTGCTGAATTCTAGTGATTTAAATGTGGAGCCATTGCAAGGGTGAATGCTTTGATATCAGCTTTACGAACAAGCACAAACACTGTTCTTCTGTCAGCAATCCTTTTATAGATTATGTCTTGCAACTGAGAAATGGGTTTCGAGACCTCATCCCCACTTGCTCTTCTTAGAATTTCTTTGTCCACTTGATTGATCGAGATTATCGTACTTTGATAACCCTTTGCAGACCATTCTGAGATCAACTTCTTTTTGCAGAAAATCTATATCTTACCTGTACAATTCCCTTCTTAGGCTCAACGGGACCTTTGTAATCTTTCACAATTCTTTTTTTGTTATCGATTGAATAGCTTTTTTTTTTACATTCATTTTACATGAACATAAAAAAAACATCCCTTTCTTTAAATTTATCACTCAATCAACTACTAATGGCTTGCAACACTTGATATATTGAATATCGAAGCTTCTAATCAATTGCAGCCAAGTTGCTATCAAGCATGCCCATGGGTTGTATATGAACTCCAATTGGACATTCGTCAATGATTGTGTTTCGTTCACAGTCTTAACTAGGACTTATTTTGAAGTTAGGACTTATATTACGAGAATTCTGGAAAACCATATTAGGACTTATAGTTTTTAGTTAGGTCTTACTTTAGGAAAAACACGATACCATATATATATTATTAGATCCTAAAACGAAACAAAAAGTCATGGTAAGAAATTTTTTAACATTATCAAAAAATCTTATTATTATATTTAATTCATATCGTACTGGAGCAACTGAATGAGTAGGCTTGCAATGAACTTCATCATTTTCAATCGAGTTTAGGGCAGATGAACATGTACTTCATTCTACAAACTTCACGACACGAGCGTGTTAAGATATTGATACTTAAATGAATTTAATGGCAAAATGATTATTTTCCCTCATATAGACAATAAGCTTATATAAAAGCTTCTAAATTCGTGCTTATGTCATTTTATGCACTATCTCTCGCTTATCATCGTACTACCGAAGTTACCAATAATGTTTCTCAGCAAGGCCAATCCTAAGGTGTCCCTGCAGCTCGCGTGCAAAGACCTAATCCACCGCCCCTTTGGAGAATTTTTCATATTTTGACTAATACTTAACGCTGTCGCTATAAACTCATCTACCTGTATTAGAGTAATACATTAATAAAATGTAAATACAATTCTAAGTGCAGAACTCTTTTTTTTACCAGCTAATATGTCATAATAGTGAAAAAATACTTTTAATTAAACAATAAACGAACACAAAAATACTACATTTGAAATAAAAATAGACATTTTATAATTAGAAATGGAAAATAACTCTGTATCTACTCAAAAAATATACTCCATAAAAAAGTACTAGAACATAAATCTCGCGAAACAAAAAGTATATATAAATCAGTCCTCCTACAAAGAATACCTAATGAATTATTATAAATAACTTTTCTGGCTTTCTGAGAAGCAAATTTGTCAATAGTTTCGGTGAAATCTATTTTTTCTGAGATTTTGGATTTAATAGAGATGATAGCTAAATCTGAAAGCCTTTCTTGTGCCATATTATTTCTCGAGTAATTTTTAATAATTTTCTATTTACTGAAACTTCTTTCACCTGAAGCTAGAGAAAAAGGTAAGGTTAAAAAATTCTTATTGCTTGACCAAAATTTGGAGATCATTCTTGACTATAATTTCTAACACCTCAATTGGCTGTTTTTACCTGGAAAAATATCTTTGTGTGTGTGTGTGAATGAAGTCATTTTATTAAAGGGTTGTATGTCATCTGTATCTTTCACAATACTCCCTTCCTCCTGAGCGTGTAACTTAATATTCAAGTTCATTTCAGGATTTCATGAGATCATCATCAGAAATGTCGTGGAACTCAGGCAGAAGGCAGAATATCGAATAGCACTCAGATAATAAAGTAAATCATTAATTAGCTCAAGATATCGCGAATTGCTGGAAGGAATTTGAAGCTGCCTTCATAAGCAAATAAATAGACCTATCCAGAGCTTCGAGATGGGAAATTCGGGATCAATATCTAAATCTCTAGCAACTGTTGTTACTGAATCGACAGATATCTTAATGTTATCATCAGATCTTTGATAAACTGAAAATTTTTTTGGATTATCTAAGCCTTTTCAATGCATTCCACGCTGTTTAGCTTAGGATCTTGAAGCAATTTACTCAATACATCAATTCTTGATAATAAATCACACCAAATTAAAATTGAACACAAATTTAAATATTTCAGTTTTTTTCTGTCTCTGATGGTATCTTCAATTAAAACATTTAATGCGGTAATAATTTTTTAGATTTTGTTTAAGAACTCTAATAGGTATGACCTTCACTCCTTGCTTCCCTTAACGGTTTTAAAGTTAGAATTTTCGTTTTTTTTTTTTTTTTTTTTGGTAAATACTATCGATATGGGAACGCAGAAAAGTAATTACATACCTCTTGTACCATAGATAAAAAAACAGAAATTTCACCAATGGAGTTGACAGCGTCATTAACTACGAGATTTAATGTTATGAGCCGCAAACAGCACGTACATACAACATAAAGTGAGGGTCTCTTTTTTTTCTTTTATCAGTACAACATAGGTGCTGATGTAGTAAAAATTTATCTTGGATTAATAACTTTTTATTTGCTGGCAAATATTGAAATGAATTATAGCTCGTAATATTAAGAGTACGTTTGTGAGACATTAAGAAAAAATCCTTAATGAAAAAATCCATTTGAAATTCGCACACACAAAAAAAATAATAATTTTGTTTTCTACTCTCCTTTACGTTAATTTAAAGTGATTTTTCTTAGTTTGATAACTGTCCCTTTATTTTTAATATACAAGTAGAGGAGAAAATAATAAAACCAAGAAACTAATTTTAAATAGCTTTTCATTAGAAATTAATTTTTGTTGAAAATTACCATTATATCTGGAAAGCATGTTTTTAAACCTAAACACCAAAGAGTATATCTGAAATATTTTGAATTGATTTAAAAAAAAAAAGTTGAAGGTATAAACAGATTATTTCCTACATATTTATAGCCAATTTCTAAATGCGGAAAAAATGTTTTAAAATTATGTTTAAAATGTATTTAACCTGTTGTATGAATAACTATATCTGTGAAATTCTTAGAGCAACGAATAAAGTAAAAGAATGATCTGGCCATATACCAAAACCGACACAGAAATAGACAATTTTGATACTTAATTTATAAATGAATGTATCAGACTAAATATTTGGAAACAATTCAACAGAGCTTCATCAATTCAGTCTTAAACGTGATGCATACAGGAGATGTTATGAACAGGGCCACCGCGTGGGTATAAGGCGCCCTTGTTCAAATTGAGATTTGGCGCCCCTTTATAGGGTTCTGTTGCACTCTTATAAAGAGCTGCAAATTATATGTGAAATACTCTTTTATATTATTCAGAATTTGATTTTCGAACTGCGAAGCTTTAAAATTATAATATTAAAACACGATTATATCTTATTGTTCTTTATTGTTTCATAAATTTTGAAAACAATACAATGATAAAACACATTTTAAGTAAAGTATAAAAATTAGGAAATATATTCAAATATTGATTCTCCTAGCTTTAACAGCTACAAACGCTCGTATCAATTCTGTTATATTTAGTTTATCCAGAATTACACTCTCTATGTATATAATTGACAAGTCAGATAATCTCTCCTGTGCCATGGTAGATCACCCGTAGTTTTTTATAATTTTAAGTTTTGAAAAACTTTGTTCAATAGCCGCCGAAACTGGCAGGGTTAAAGAAATCCGTAAAGCTACTGCAATATTTAGAAATGTATCGGTAAGATTGTTTTCATAAATATAATTTAAAACATCAATAGGCGACATATCCTCTTTGGTAAAACATCGCAAAGATTTTATTTCTTCGAACAAATTTAATCCATCAATGTCCTTTTCATTAGTATTTTTAGTATCCGTTAATTTTTGCTCTAATTTCTTAGAAAGATTTAAAATTTCATTGTCACTCCAGTTTTTTAAATTAGGTACATAGTGTAAACCTTGTACCTTGTTATAGTACCTTGAAGTAATTTTAATATTCTTTTTATTGACTGAATCTTTCAGTAATTGAAGAAATAGAAGAGTCTAATATTATATTGTAAAATTCAACCTTAAATTTGTGTCTTGGGTTGTTGATTGGTTCGTCGGTTTGGTTCATCATGAAATAGTTTCTTTTTAAACCTATTTCTCGACTTTGTGGAAAATCAGTATCCATCCCCAACTCGTCAGCAACGATACTTGCATTGGCAATTACGTGTTCTCATACGCTTCATTTGATCTACGATTATTTAGCTGATATAAGATTTTGTAAATTGTCAGTCACGATTTGTAAATCATATTTAGAATTTTGCATTATTTCATTTACCAAATTTACTAAATTTAAAATATCGTGCCAGATGTTAATGAAACAAAGGAATTTAAACGAGGAAACCTTCTGAATCAAATTTTTTGCTTGAATTCTTGATTCCATGTTTCTTGTTTGATCTTCTTGAATATTTATGAACTCTCTCAAAATTCCCTTCAAATCGTTCTTCAACGGTCTTAAAGCTTGAATTCTACTGTGACGGGGCTATTCGCGAGATTTTCGAACTAATCCTCTTGGGAAACTTTGGGGCTAGCATTTATACTAATTCACAGCCTTTTCGGGAAAAACACGAGATAGATATATGCTAATTAGCTCGACTATATAAAGTCTATATAGGTTTTGTAGATATAAAGAGAGAAAGAGCCACCAAAAGCTGTCAAGTAAGTTGAATATCGGAGAATTACTTCATGAACTTAGCGCGCGTTTAAAAGGTGTAAATTATTAGATTTAAGAAAATAGATTCAGTACCGCCTGAGTTTAGTTAGTGATCGTTCTCCTTGTCCATTTCTGGTAGTCGGGTTTACTTAGAATTGAGTATTAGGATTAATCGACGTTTTAGGAATCACTCTTAGGTTTCTTCTTATAGTTCAACTTGTGATTGTTTAAGTGTTTGTCAGTACTTGAATAAATATATTTGTTATAATGGCGTTTGTTGGTGATGCTATGTTTCCTCCCACACTTAGAGACTCGCCAGGCGGAGTGAGCGGGGTCCCAAGTAGGACCCCGCCACCACACTACTTTCCCATCTGGTGTTGGAGAGTGGTTTTCAAGTCAGATTTTCAACATACTATTGCAAAATAGACCAACGTTTTACGGATAAAGAAATGTAGTTGAAAAGCTCCTGCACTACTCCAAAGAAATTATCTATTTCGAAGGAAATTGCAGCTGCATAACTTACAACTAAATTTAGAGAATGGGCAGAGCAGGGGATATAGAGTGCTCTCGAGTTATTTTCAATAATTTTTTGTTGCAATCCTTTGTACTTTCCTCTCATATTAGCACCATTGTCGTATGATTGACCTGGTAAATTTAGTTCTACTGATTTAAAATGTCCCTTTATGAATTCAATCTGACCCTGTCCATTAGTGTCATCGACAGATTGAAATCCTAAGAAATATTCTTCAATTTGGGATTTATTGGTTTCCTCGTTCTTATAAATAAATCGAATTACAACAGTCAACTGTTCGGTATGACTGGACATCAGATGTAGTATCCAGAATTATAGTGAGTAATATTCTAAAGATTCAATAATTTGTATAATAAATGCTTTGTAATTCCTTCTGAAATAATGCTTATAATTTTATACTGAATTTGATCCCCTAAGAAATGAGCAATGCTCCTCTTTTGAGAAGTTAGAATTTTGTGGAGATTATTGGATCAAATTTTGCTATGGTTTCAACCAACTTCAAAAAATTTCCATTATCACTGTGATACAACTCTTTCGAAGGACTTTTAAATGCAAGGCATTGCCGGAAAAAATATTGAATTAGATAAATAAGCCGTTTAATAACCGATTGCCAGTAAACCTTTTCTGCATCATAAAGTCTTTGTTGAGATGCATCAATGATACATAAATTACGCAAAGACATTTTGAATTCACTGCATTTGGAACTATGTTTTAGTTGAGATACACTGCTTTTTGTGTTTTCAAAATGTGGTTTAAATGTGGCCAATCTGCCACCCGTCCGGTATAGCGGTTTGTGATGCTGACTGCGGTGCCGTAGGGATTGGGTTCGAATCCCGGAGAAGTTTGTTTGTGTTGTAATCCTTTCTTCTTTGTGTTGTAAGCCCCCGTATGATACATTGTGTGATGCACAATAAAAAAAATGCTTCTTACTGAATAGGTCACATGGGAAGAAAAAAACTGCGTTTCGGAAATTTAAGTATACTAAATAATTTCTACATATTTTTTCTTCATTCGGTAATGATCCATAATAGAATGATTCTGAAAACTTTCTGCCACAATTATCTTTCAAAAAAGGTTTGGTTATCAAGCGGGAAGGGCCATTTTCAATTAAATAATCTCTAATTTTTATAGAAATTGTATCAGGTCAAGTAGCTGGATCGTTTAATTCAAAGCCAAAACCTTCGTTTTGAGATGTTACATTATTACCAGGTGAATTTTCTATATCAACATCTAAGTTTTCTATTGGTACAATCATGGCTTCTTCTTGATTATATTCTGATGAATTTGCATTTTGAGATAAATTTTCATTATGAAATTTCAAACCAGATGTTGATGTTAATGGTCCTGGTTCAATTGCTTGTCCGTCTAATCCTATTGTGTTTCTGAGATATTTGTTTAGAGATCTCGCCAGTTTCTGATTAGCTTCCTCTCGTTGAAATTTCCTATTTCTATTTTGTGCTAAACGGACTTTTTTCTTTATCTAAAAAAATATTTATTGCACTAAATGAAAAAGTTTAATTTTCATTCCATATTTAAAATTTGATATGATTTTCACTCGATATACTATTTGAAAGTCGAAAGTCCATTTATGTCATTTCCTACTAAATAAAGATTCAGATAAAGAAACTAATTTAACCGAAAATTTAAAAACCTTTTTTTTTTCAGCGGAAAATTTGTATTTGAGAATTTAGTGTGAAATTTTTCTTCTTTCTGCTGATTCAAAATATTTAAGTAAATTAAATCCAATATTAATACAAATTACTAAAAAGCATTTGTTATAAGAAATTGAAATATTGAAAACATCTCAGTTACATTATAATTATAAACTGTTAATGAAAAAGAGTTATAATTATTAGAACGTGTTTTTATTGTTCGTATCGGCAATCAAATTTCGTTTTACACAAACGAAAACAACCCGCATAAACGAAAGTAAAATAAAATTAGAATTGAAATAAAATCTTATTTTATTGCTTAGAAAATATGAAGCATGCAAAATTGCAAGTGTATAATTAACAACTTTTATTTAAGTAACATTAAATTAAAATGCTTTAAATATCGGTGCCCTCCTGGCCCAGGGGCCCATGTGCGGTGAACAATTTTGCCACCCCCACGCGGTGACCCGGGTTATGAAGAACTATTGGATAGATAAATTCTGCCAATATAGAAAAAAAAGTAAACACGGTGACACCATAAGGGACTAAGTCTGAAACTGTGGAGCATGCCCTACTAGAAGGGGTCTACGAGAGGGGCACTAGAATATTGAAAAGTCGGAAACGAAAAATTATTTCAAAAAAATTGAATTTACTGAAAGTAAACAAACCAAATACAAATTGACAGAATAAAAAATAAAATACACATTTACACTGATATAATACACTTATAAATATATCAGTGCTACACAATGTATTTTATAATTAATTTAACGATACTAAGTTAAGAAGTTAATAATTACAAGTGACCCGATGCGCTTGTCACATATAAAATTTTAAAAAATTAACACTTATCTTGATAATTTGTACAGCCCCCAATGCCACCTTTTTCCACATAGGCACGCGTTTGGGATGTATTGAAGGGGGGGGGGGAGAGAAAAGAAATGCATAAGCAGATCTTCCAAAATAAGTAAATAATTGGCATACACTGTCCTTTTATTGCATTCCAAAGTCTTTGCAATAATTTTAAGATTAGCAGTGCACAGAAAAGATCGTACTTTGGAAAGACGTATATATATGTCCGGGGAGATTAACGTTTTGGTTGAGCGAGATTTTTATATATGCCGGTGGCACTTAAAGAGGTTAAAGTCGTATTGTAGCTTTGTGAGGAATGAGTTAACTCATCCTTCAGTATGGGGGAGGATTGGAAGGAAGATTATTCATAGTCAATATAACTTCAATTTATTTTCTGATACGAGCAGACTTTAAATGAACAGATCACTTACATCTAGGTAATACCTTCTAATTCTTAGCGATCTAATCTAATTTGATTCCTAACTGACAAATCGTCAACTTTAATATTACAATAATCAGCTACGAAGTATCCTCACCTCACCACGATTAATCAATCTTTGCTAGCCGTAGCAGTCTAACCTCTCTTTTTAACTCGAAAGTTTAATATCTTTATATACAAGACTTAATTTACATACTCACATCTTCGAAAGAAGGCTTTCAATAAATTAAATTTTAAAAACCCATTTTCCCCCAAGAGGATTGTTAGGAAAATCCGAATAGACTCGTGACAGCTTTAGCGTCAAAGTATAGTATTATTTAATTCAAAACATTGTTAAATTAAAGAGGGAGGGGGCGCGATGAAAATTATGACTAAATATTGGGTCGCAAATATTGAAAGTTTGAGAAGCACTGAACTAGTTAATTAAGTATAAATGTCTAGCCTTTTTTGTATTAAAATGCTTTGTTTCACATAGGGGAATAGCTTGCGGGAAATTTTTTGAAAAACAAATAATCATTTATTATTTTTAAGACAAGATTTAGTGGAATTATTGCCCGTGCAAAATAGTCATGGTTCGGCGGTACGAAGTTAGTCAGAGAAATGTTTGTTGTGACTACAAATTCCCGAGTGCTTAGCTGTTTTGAACAAAAGATTGCCACGAGAAGCAAACTTTTTCACAGATTTTTTTTAATTAGACGTATATAAATGCATATTGTTTACGTAGGGTGATCGTGGGAAAACTGCGCTGATGAATGCGAATGTTTAGGCACCAGTACTTTAAAAATGACAAGATCTCACAGGTTGTTTATAAGATCTATAGTGTGTATAACTTCATTATCATTTACTTCTATAAAAAAGGTGCAAAACCACGTTCATTTCCTCTGTTTCTCAAAACATATTGAAGGTTGCCCTCTCATGTCTCATCCCCTCCCCCTTCTTTGACTTTTTCACAACGCCAATTCGACCTCTACATCAACCTTCAAACAGTGTTATACGGAGTCCTGGGGTTCCACCAAGCATATCCAGGGGTTCCACAAGTCAAAATAAAAATTCGAAAAGAAAAAGAAAATATGTATGCAAAATAGATTCATGTTTTCTATGGAAATCACTAGAGTAGCTAAATTCGTGTTTCTTAAAAAGGGTCCCACGAGGAAATTTAAAACAAATTCGGCGCCGGACAGCCCTTTTTTCAGTAATTTTCTGCAGTTTTTATTATTATACAATAAAAAATATTAAAATATTTTTTTTCTTTATATGTACTGCCTAGATTGTAAGCATTCTGTTGCTTATGTTGTGTGTGTGTGTGATCTAGGGTTCCAGAAAATTATTTTATACTCGCTAGTGCAATGTTTGGCAACCTACCACTTGTAAAATAATATTTCTCAGAGGAGAAAACTAAAATATAGAATACCAATAAAGGGGAGGGAACAACTTATTGACATATCAAATGATTTAACGTTAAAACTTACATTTAAATAGGAACAGTTTCTAAATTTTAGGCGGCGATTTACAGAATGCATAGAAGTTTCATACACAGTTATAAAAATTTAAATGCCACTTTGAGCAACGTATTTATGTTGTAAACATTTCTCTAGACGTATGTGGCAACAAAAACAAAATGCAAAAACAAATTAACGCAGAATATGAAATGCGACTGTGGGGATCTAGATTTCCACATTTGTGTAAAAAATGGATTCAATGGATTTAGATTTCCACATTTGTGTAAAAAAAAACACGCCCATACATACCCCTGCTACTAAATGTAATACAAGGGTTGAAATAACACCTACTGCACGAATTAATGCTATAAATGCAGCGTTTCTCAAACTGTGGGTCGCGCCTCCCTCGAGGGGCTTAATAATTCTACGAGAGGGGTGCGTACATATTAAAAAGTCGAAAACAAAAGATTATTTTTGAAAAATATTAATTTACTGAAAGTAAACAAAATACATTCTGACATAATAAAAGAATAAAATACACATTTACACTGATATAATACACTTATAAATATGTCAGTACTGCACAATGTATTTTATAATTAATTTAACAATACTAAAGAACAAGTTTATAATAATTACAAGTGACCCGATGGGCTTGTCACGTATAAAATTACAAAAATTAACACTTATCTTGATAATTTGTACGGTTTATGTTTAATCATTTAACTGCTGATTAAAAGTTACGCGATTCGCTCCCCAATGCCACTGTTTCCCACGTAGGCGTGCGAATGGGATGTATTGGGGTATTGAGGGGGGGAGGAATAAAAGGAATAAATATATAAAGCAAATCCTCCGAAATAATTAAATCCTTCACAAACACTGTGTCAAAGACTTTTTATTGCATTCCAAAGCCTTTGGAATAATTTTATGGATAGCAGTGCACAGAAAAATCTTAATTCGGAAAGACGTATATATACGTTCGGGGCAGTTAATGCTTTGATTGAGAAAGATGTTTATAAACGCCATATGCACTAAAGAGGTTTAAGTCGCATTGTAGCGTTAACGTCAAACTATCGTATTATTGAAATGAATACATTGTTATAGAATGGTGGCAAGTGGGGGGAAGGCGATGATAATAATGATTAAATGTTGGGTCGCAAATGTTGAAAGTTAGAGAAGCACTGGGCTAAGTGGATAAGATTACATGAAATTACTCTTCAACTAGGAGGTTGGGTATACATATAAGTGGGTAGATCTATATACATTGAAAATTGTTTAACACGAAACTGAGGAGACTGAAATATTTTTTCATGTTAAAAGAATTTCGTGTTAAAGGATATTGCAAAAAAACATATATTCAACACAATTAAGCTTATTGAAGTACATTTTATTTACATAGATATGTATATATGCAAGTATTTAATAAATATCAATGGAAAAAAAACATTCACAAGTGTCTAATGAAATTCAATACAAAATTTTCAAGTTTTTTGAAAAACATAACATTTAGTGAGTTTTTGCATTGTCTTTTTAATTATTAAATTGTCCGGAAATTGTTCGATGTCGTCTATTTTGTTATTCATTTCACCAATAAAATATGCGTCTAATATCCCACTTTTTTCATGATGTTCCTCATTTTGGAAGACTTGGGAACGGGAGGATGCATCATTCATTTCATTTTCACCGTCGGAATCTGTATCAACGGTATTTTTTTAGCTTTGAACAAACTCCAAAATGTTTCGCCTGTCATGATTGGGGCTGTACACACATTATCATCATGTACTGCAACGAATTTTTCCAATGACACAGGACAGTCCAAGAATATAGAAAACTAATGCGAAACCACCTCTCACTCATTTCACACCCCTCTGAAATCTTTGGTGTTTTCCGTATTTTGTTTATTCTCAGAAGGGAAATCTTTTCATGTTAAGATGGGGGAAAATGCATGAACATAAGTAGCAATTTGTCGGGATCGTTGTATTATTTCGTGTTATCCGATGTTTCATATTAAGCGTTTTCGCTTTAAATGTATTGCAGTGTAGATCATGGTTAGCTTTTAATATGTTTTCTTTTATCGAAATTTTTTTTAGTGCTATATTGTGAATCTTTTGATTCGACTATTTGATTATATGGCATCTTGTTACGTTTTGGGATTTTTAAAAAAAACACATAAAACTCGCAATTTTTTTAATATAGCACTAAAGTATCTACAACATAAAATAAAATTTAGAACTTCGGTAAACTTTGCTAACATTAACAATACTATGCGAATATTGAAATGTTTTTAAACATTCTTTGTAATGAAAATTATTTAATCAAAATGTGAGCTGCAATATTTTTTCTCAAATATTTTTATACCAAATATAATTACAAGGAACTACCTTTAATGGAAGCATAACATTTTTACTCAAAAGGAAAATGGGCGCTGTTAATGAGCGTTGTAAAACCGTTAGCAAAAAAATCACTTCTTTCCACTACTTAGTTTTCTAAATTGTAAGGCTATAAAAATTGGAAACTTTAAATTTTTTCCCCCAATGCATGTTGAATTTAAACACTCCTATGTATTTGGTAATATTAACCATATTAGATATTTTCGTAAGCAGCTTTCGCAAAAATCAATTTTGAGACACCTTTGTTAAGTATCAATCCACAGTGCATTGCCAATTGCTGATAAGCAAAAAAAAAAAAAAAAAAAAAAAAAAAAACCATTTTCTATTGCGGTATATCCAGCTCTGTCACGAGCTTTGCTATCTAATGAAGGATGTACGTAAAAAGTAGACATGAATGGACAATGGGTGTGAACTAACACACTGTGCACTAACATTCTATTTTTCTCAAACTATGCTGTGCTATTGGGAAATCGAAATTTATTTTGATTTTTCAAAAACTATTTAAAATTCAGCATATTTATTCGACGTATTATAAGTTTTATTTTTAGAAATTGTACACACAAAATTTTGCTTGATTGATAGAACTATATGCGGCCGCGTCGCCCCTTATCTTGGCCGCCCTTGTGCGGTGTACGCGCGGCACACCTGCTAGGATAGGCCCTGGTTCTCAGATAATTTAACTAATCAGACAACTTATAGAAATTTCGTAAAAAAAAACCCTGTTCCGTTGCCATCCTTGTCATTTAAGCAAAGCTTGAATTTACGTCCGTGTGATTGTTATATAATGCGATATTATAATAAAGAAAAGACTTTCCTCATTTATGAGAAGAAAAATAAATTTGTGAGCATTTTTATTGTAGATTTTTATTGTAAGAAAGAAATTAGAAAAGCATGCAACACACACACACAAACCACCACGACAAAATTCTACGCTTTTTCTTAGCTTTTTATATAAATTAAAAGTTGCCATAACGTAACTTTAATTTTGTTTCTGTTCATAATAAAAGATAAAGATTTTCCAGGAAGTATATTTAAATATGTCTTTATATTATAAAAGTAAGCCTATTTTATGAAGGTATTTTCATTCTTTAATAAACAAATGAAGATATTTTAATGAATTGATTGTTTTATTAAGGACGCATCCTAAAATGACGAATCTCGTCCTTCTGAACCACGACGAAATGACGAGAGGGACACACACAAAATCTGCTTCCAAACTCATTCAATTCCTATAGAGGGATTTTTAGACTCTTCGTGAATCACCCTTTCTACTCTGTGGATCTTTTGTAGCAGCATGGTTCGAACCCACAACTTGATAGAAACAATGATGGGCATAGCATAGAAGTTAGAAGACAGAGATAATTATCTCATTTAAAATTCTTCCTCGTCATCATTAGACACTAATGGATGAGGTTCATCGTCAAAATCCCTCGAGCTTAGGGTCAAGTTAATTTTAACCAATCAACTTACTTTATGAAATTATTGATATTAATTTATAAATTTATTTATAAGAAAAGTTTTTTAAAGATATTAGAAGTTTTCTTTGAACTTTTTGCACATTTTAAGGCGTTTTATAGGTGATTTTAAGCAATTTTTATGTCATTATTCTCCGAGCATTAATACATACATTCACTCCTTTTTTTTTTTCTGGGATGAATTTTGAAGAGACCGATAATGATTTGAAATGAGAATTCCATGACATTTGGCTCAATTGATTTTCTTATAGCCCTCTGTGAGCGCTACTCCATCCGGACGTGTTCTTTTTTTAATATCAGAGAGAGAATAATCTTATAGTATTTTAACTTATAAAGTAATCAAATCTTTCAAACAAGTAAATTAATGAAAAACTGCACAAGCTCAAATTTTTTACTATTGTTTTATATGGAATGATATCGTTATCATTTCAGAACACCTCATAACATAACGATTATGTAATCCTAAATTCTTTCTAAAGGTCCCGCATTTAAATGCCTGGAGCTGCACGTGGAAAGGAGAGAGGGTTTACGCGTATAATGAGGAAGCCCTGATTAGGTGAACGTCCGGGCTCGGCGGAAAATTGAGCTTGTGTGGATCTCAGTTCTACTAAATCTATTATTCACGACGACATGATTGTCTCTTTTCCGAGTACTCTTCACTCCCACACAATTTGGGCATGAAAAGCGCATACAAAGAATGACGTCTTAGGAAAGATCTTTCCTTGGGGTCAACACTAGCTCATTCGCCATTATTATTGAATGAACATCATTCCCTCCGATTCAGAAGAGGGAAGTATTTATAGAAGATTTGAAAAGAAAAAGAATTGTAGAAACACATTTAATTTTTATATTCCTGCTATTAGTGCACTCTCTCCGTATATAAAAATTCATTTATAAATATATCTTGTTCAAATTTTCAATCGCTAATAAAAACTTTCTAGTCATCCATTCAAGTTCTCATACATTTTTTTAAACTTGTAGTGGATGACACTTGATGTTAGTACAGTTTTTTTAAATATTAATTCATTAAGTAAATTTTATTTTTTAATTTTTATATTTATTTTGCGTTATTTTTCTATCAGTTAGATTTATCAGCAACAGATGGCGTCAGTAAGTTTTCTACGAAGTAGAAATTGACTATAATTTTTATTTTGCTTGTTATATATATTAAGATAGAGTTCTTTTTACACTAACACGAATTTGAAAGTTGCGTTTATTGTTCTTGTTTGTCGATCTTTGAGGGATTGTTATTGGGTATTGGGTATGAAGTAGATAATCTCGAATAGGACCCATTATTTACTATTTAATTGTTTGTTTATTTTTTAAATTCACTTCATTCTCCAAAATAGCTTAACAGGCGATAATCGTCATGATTCTGAGTTTCAATCAATTATCAACGACGCTTGAATTGGCGTTCTCTTTCCAAACTTCTTCACACTCCACACGAAAACATTTTTTTTTCTTTGTATTTGATAGTTTTTTTATTATTATTATTATCTCGAACCACTAACCACCGACTATACGGTTTGCCTTTCCATAATTAAAGGGGCAAGTGCTATAAAAATCCGTATTGTATTTTTCTAGGCTCTATATTTGATAACGTTTTTTCAATTATATATATATATATATATATATATTTAGTTTAGATTTTGAAGATCTTTTTAACTCAATTAATATTGATGATGTGATAAAAACACTAGTAAAATTTCATAAAGATAATTTGTTTAAAAATGTCAAATATGATAGATTTGGCTCTCTACTTAGGTTAGTTCTAAAAGAGAATTATGTTTATCATAATGGTAATTATTATCAACAGATTAAGGGTCTACCACAAGGTGGCCCAGCTAGCAACTGTCTTGCCAATTTATATTTACATTATTTTGAAAATAGTTTCACAGACAACTTAGAATTTTATTTTTTTCGTTATATAGATGATATAATCATTTTTGGCAAGCAAGACAATTTTATACCTAATATATTAATTTTTATCCACAATATCTTAATTTATTACAGACAAATAGTAACAGTTACGAAGCAAATTTTCTTGATATAGAAATTAAATTAAAAGATTATAAAATAGTTACTAATATTTATGATAAACGAGAAGACTTTAATTTCAATATTATAAAAGTACCGCATTGGGAGAGTAATGTGCATGTATCTATATTCAGAAATATTGTTCTTAATTACACACTACGCAATAAATTTCTAGTTTCTAATAAATCAGAAAAATAAAAAATTATAAACATTTTACTAAATACTGTTTAATTCAAAACTACCCTATTAATTTTATTAATAGATATTTAAATAATGAAATTCTAAATAGTAAGGATTAAATTTCCATAGTTTTAAAAGGTTTATATTATAGATTTATTATTCTTCCTAGATAGTTTTTAAATACCCCCAGTTTCTAGTTTTAGATAAAATTACTTTTTTAGAATATATTATAACTTTTAAACTATATTAAGAGTCTCTAAGATAATGGTAGTATGTTTACATTTCTTATTTTATTATTTCTATTCTTTTCATACTTTTGCTAAGTGCTATTTTTCAGCCTTTGCTTTGTTTTGAAATTGTATTTGGGTCCAGAATCTGGCAATAACTTGGTTATTGTACTCAGATTTAGCGCGGGCTCTGCATTTCAGTATGCAATTTTTGGGTAAGTTACCTCTTCCTTATAATGGATTTAGATTTCCTATCCATTATTTCCAATTGGTATTTGCTCGGTATTATTAAAAAAAAAAAAAAAAAAAAAAAAAAAAAAAAAAAAAAAAAAGGGGGGAAGGTTGGCTGGCCAAAAAACATGTTCAACCCCACTTTTATACAGAAGGATTTTTTTTGAAAAAAAATTTTATGTATACTAGCTGTCCTAAGTCAGCAATGTTGATAATACTGAAGCATCCATTCTTTTGTATTTTGCTCTGTTGTTTCAATCTTTCATATCTCCTTCTAAATTCTGTTGTATTGTTATCTGGCAATTGATATTCTTTTATGTATTGATCATGTGGTTCATCTCTCTCTTGTAGAGAAATTTTGATTATATATATATATATATATATACAACCTCTGACAATAAAGTTCGGTGAAAGAAGTCAGAACAGCCGATATGGCAACACTGGTGAAACAAAACAGAGCACACGTGTAGCGGCAAGTGTTGACCATCTGCCCCCCTTTCCCCATTGTTCAGCTGAGCGTCGTTTGTGTTCCATGTAAGATTTGTTTTGCAAAGTGCTTGTTTAGTCCGTTGGTTCTTAGCTGTGGACAAGAAAATGAACGAACAAAAGATTAATTTAAAGTTTTGTTTTAAGCTTGTCGAGATACCGAAAGAAACTTATGCGATGCTGGTGTGTTTATGAAGATCAAGCACTGATCATGAAGTGTATGTACGAGTGGTTTGCACATTTTCGAGAAGGCCGGGAAAGTGTTTCTGACAACCCCGTAACGGAAGACCGACTACCACGGTAAGTGACGAAAATATTGAGAAAGTGAGGAAATGAATCACGAAAAATCGTCTATCAACTGTGTGCAGGATAGCTAATGAACTGCCGTTTAACTGTGAATCTGTGCGACAAATCTTAACCTAGAATTTAGGGATGAGAAAATTCTGCTGTCGTGTCACGTCACTTGACTGACGATCAGAAGCAGCCACGTTTAGAGACTTCACAGGATTTTCTCGAAACGGTGGATGCGACACCACATTTCTTGAATTGTATTGTCACTGAGGATGAGTCCTGGTATCTCAGGTACAACACTAAAACGAAACGGCAAAGCATGCAATAGCGTTCTCCTCATCGGAAAAAAATCACAACAAAAAAATCACGCATCAAAATGATGCTCTTTACCTTTTTTGATAGTCAAGGCATTATCCTCAAGGAATTTCTACTTGAGAGAACGACGATGAATGCTACAAAGAACATTGAAATTTTGACCCATTTCAGGAAACGTGTACGCAGGGTACGACCCCAGTACTCACAACAAAGTTCATGTTTTTTTTGTTCAGGACAATGCTCGCCATCACACAGTGAATGTCGTCAAAAGTTCCTGGCAAAAAAGAGGGTGGTGCAAAACTGAACATCCACCCTACTCGACGGATCTCAATCCTCCAGACCATCCTCTTCCTATTCCCACGACTCAAACTATCTTTGAAAGGAATGAAATTTGACGATATTCCTGACATCCAATGAAACGTGACGAGGCTTTTGAACTCCATCCCATATATAAGAAGACTTCTTGCAAAGTTTCTTAGACATGTATAGCGGATCTCAGTGGGGCATAGTTATGGGAGGTGACTATTTCGAAGGACAGTAAGGTAACTTTTGTTAATATTTCCTCTACGTTAATGTTACAGGACTATTCATTGAACTTTTTTGTCAGAGGTTGTATATATATATTGAACTTCCAATTAAAAAAAAATATTTCCATTCACTCCGCATTTTTATTTCTCTTTGCTCCATAATTTTAATCGAAAGAAGGGATAGTTTAAAACATACCAAAGGATGAGTAAAAAAATGTGTTTAATTTAAGTAAAAACTTTATTCTCAACGTTTATTCTCAACAATTTATTTCTCAAACGTTAACTTTTTGAGTAACATATTTACATTTTCACATCCTCTGAGAAATGTATACAAAAAGAGCCAAAGTGAATAAAAATGAATGAGTTTACTATTTAAAATGTACGATTCAGATTTTTATCTACGTGTATTATTTGAAAGTATGTATAATTCAGGTTTTCATTGCATATATAAATTCCCTCTTATCTTAAAAATTTATTTCATTATATCTTAATTTCGAACGTCGTCTTAAAGAATTCAGATTCACTTCACATTTATCGTTTTTGTTCAGTGTTAATTTTCCCTTAGTGTACTTCCTTATCTATATCTTATTTTATATATTCAACTGTAATGAGATGCCCTCATGAGATTTCTATTATAGAAGTTGCATTTTATAAAAAGTATCATTTCCTCGTAATTTCTTAAAAGACAAGTAAGAAACTCATCTTTTGTAGGAAAAAAAATCCATTTTGAGGTTGCAAATTTAAACTTTTTAGGGTTAAAATCATGGCACTTATTTTATTTTACTCCACATGCTTTAAAATTTTTTATTTAGCATAACGTTACAGCAATATTCGAAATTTTTACTAGTATGGCGTAGACTTTGAATGAAAATTAAGTGATACAACGGGAAAAAAACCAGCATTCACTAATCGATTGTTCATAAGCTTTACACTTCGAAGCAACACGAAAGCCATTGACGATGGATTTCTTATCTTGTATTTACTGACATTTTGGAATCAATCGACGAGAATGACACAGATTTAATGTTCTTTGCTCGACGGATCGAATCAGGGTTCAGGTAAGCGATTTTACCAAAGCATCGCAATGACGAGCTCGCAATCATTACTGCTAGGCTACGGTGTCCGTGTGTAGGTTGTTCTCTAAATAATAAATTAAAACGAGAAAAGCACATTTCAGTGAAGAATGATTTCAAATGAAGCACATTTCAAAAAGCACGAATGAAGTTAAATATCGCATCGTAGAAGAACGATGTGCTACTGTTACCGTAAAATAAGCCCAGTGTAAAGAATATTTATTTTCGACATCAAATACTTTTGAGCGATAACTGTGTAAAATACAGCTGTAAATTAGTTGAATTATAAGCATGAAACCAGTTAAGAGGATACGGGACGCACAAAAAGTCCAATTTAATTTTTAAATGTTATCTATTGGATTGGTTAAAGGCTGTATGCAGTTAGTTATCTACCACATTAACAAGAAAAAATATTCGAATTTCATTATTTTTCTCGTGTCGTTTTGCTGCTAGTATGTACTGAATAATTTTGAATGCATTCAATTTTTTTTTCACTGTGATTTTTTTTATCGAAATGCCCCATGCAATCTAAATTTTCCTCGAAAATTAAAACATTTTTTATAAATATATATTCATTGTGAGTAAAATAGTTATAAAATTAATTCTTTCAAAACTTTGAAAATTTGTTTAAAAAAAATTCTCCAATTGAAAAAAAATATTTTTCTTAACACCAAAACAAATTGCATTGCAAAAGTTTAATCCCCCCATCACACCTGTTATTGATTCTTGTATTAAATTTCTCGTCTTGCTTTTAAATATGTGTAGAAATAATACGAAAATCTTTTTTAGAATTTTAAATCTTAGAGAGCAATTTTTAGATACATATGGAAAATTACAAAAACTTTTAATACTTCAAGATTTAGAATTTCACACATACATTAAAAAATATTCGTACTATATGTTTCGCGAGCACACGACAAAAATTACAGATTTTACCACTTTTAAGTCCGTATTCTCTTAAGAATGTCTTTAGCTAGCCAAATATATAGAATAATTTAATTTTTTTGTTTGTTCATTAAGAAGTTGTTAAAAAATATTTATATATTTTATTTTTAAAAAAGTTTTAGCAAACAACATGTCTTTTCATTTTAAATTTAAAAAAAAAATCACGAGCATGATGTTTTAATTAATTTTTATTTTGCAAAACTACGTATCGTATATCGTTTGTCTACATAAAATAAGCTTTTCATTCAGGCCGGTGGAATTTATTAGATGTGACTAGTACTCTTTCGACCTTTTGGAAATAAACCAGTTTTGACCTGATGCATTCCGGGAAACGACGCAGTTTCTTAGAACTCACGTGAGAAACAGATTGATACTTCAAGATGCTTTCTTCGCCTTGCTTTTCGTCGGACATACATCTATGCTGCCGCCCATCCGGTATAGTGGTCAGTGAAGCTGACTGCGGTGCCACAGGGACTGGGTTCGAATCCCGGAGAAGGCATGGATGTTTGTGTTGTAATCCTTTCTCTTCTGTCTGTGTTGTTTACCCCCGTGTTATACGTTCGGTGGTGCACGGGGTTTATAAATGTTAAAAAAATACATCTATATGTGCTGAATCTAATATAAATGCTTTAAAAAAAATAATCAATTTGAAAGTTTTAATTTTTCTGAAGCTTTCTCAAATATATGATTTCCTTGAATCGAATTAAATATTCAGATTTTGAAAAGATGGGTAGGACAATTTCATTGATTTGTTAATTGAACTACTTTCTTGTATAGGTAATGTATATCATTAAATGATATGATGATGCAAAAAGTTTTGAAAAATAAACAAAAGTTTTGAGAGAAAAAAATTTAAAATTATAAAGATTTTGTCGAGCTTTTAAAGTGAGAAATTTTTGTTATTACAGTTTCAGCTATCCACAGTTAAAGTCATTTTCTCTCCAGCAATTACGGGATTTAGACTATTCATTCTTTTATGCATAAAATATA
>BMAO01016716.1:0-52588 GCA_019973975.1 Trichonephila clavata
CGTGCATCTAATTTTTTGAAGCATGTCACACAGTTATAACTTGTTTCAATATCACAATGTTTTGAGATCATTAATTTTGCGTACATGACTCATATTGAATTGTGCAATAGCCATATTTACCCCAATTTTAGCGTTTTTAATTCCACAAATGTACATTTTGGACTCACTGACCATCTGGTGTTACTGATTCAATTGAGCAAAAGACGTGTACCCATACACTTTTGGATATTCCCAATACACTCTAATTTTTCCACTTGAACATCATATGGATTTGCGCTAATCAGAAATATATGCTCTTAGCAGAGCTCATTTGATGCGTCTCAAGGGGTAACTTTTTTAAAAAAAATAAATAAAAGTACCTCTAATTATCATATTTCCTCATATCATATATCATTTTAAACAGAAACATTTGAACTCTTAGAAAATATATATAAAAAAGTGAAAAATTGATAATTCTTCAAAAATTCATGTGCCGGACCCCCTTAACCGTTTTCGCATTAAACGTACTTCACTGTAGCTCAACTAGTTTTATTATTTCTCAAAAAGGGAGGAGGAGAACCTGAAAGTCGAACACCTATTAGCGGCCGTAAATTTTAGATGAAGAACTAGTTTACTTATAACACTTTATGACAGTCGCCCAAGCCAAGCAGGTTCGAAAAAGCAATGCATTGTTTTTTTGCTGACCCATCACCATGAATCAATTTATTTCCTGTTATTATGTAGGATGTTAAAAATCGCTTGTTGCCATCTTTAATTCACCGATAAATATTCAACACACAGGGGAAAAAAATCTGAGGTCAACTAGATAATTTCAGAACCAGAAAGAGTAGCGAAAATGACTGCGAAAAATGTCTTTGGTTGAATTAAATTTTCATTCAGAGGACTATCTTGTTACAGAATCTTTTCTTATTGTTTTCAATACAATTGTTTAAAACCGAGTTCTGTCATTTTTGAATAGAACCAATTTTGGATGATTGTAGACTAGAAATCTTAGAAATGTTTTCGACATAATTTTCGCTCTGAATTTTACGATCTAATTGGTAAAAACTAAAGAATAATGAAAATTGCAACGGTATCAAAATGCATTCTCTTATATTTATTTAGTAAATAAGGAGTGGTAGAATTTACAGGCAATTTTTGAACATTTCTACATTTCCTTCTTAAAATATTAGAGTAAGATAAAAAAGCGAGGAAAAAAAAAGAAAAAAGTTAAGGAAACTATTATAATAAAAAGTAATAAGAAATTTGTATATTTCACCTTCGAGATTTTTAATTTAATGAAGAGCTGTACTCGTGTAATGCATTTTTGAACAGATTTATTAAAATTAGAAATGGACAACACATACATAAAATATAATTATTTCCCTTCATTATGGTCAAATAAATAAAATTTTAATGCGAACTTAGTGTTTGCACAGCTCTACTTTCATATCGCAAAAGAATAATGCAGAGTGCCATTGAGAATTGTACCGTGAGCCATAGGTTGCCGATTCCTGCTCTAAGTTCTCCCCTTAGCAAGGTGTGGATGTTCGGAGAGGAAGGAGCCATCTCAGGTGTCATCCTCGCCACTTGACTATGGCTAGTAGTCCCATGGGCATGATGTCGTCAAAAGCCCTCTTATTGATCTATAGTGCGACGTTAAAAGACACTCACTTGCATGTGTTCTTTTGTCATTTAAATGCATTCGATAAAACAATCCATTCGAAGGTTTTCTCTTTCGACGATGTTTACAAAACTAAGTGTCACATTCACTTTTATTCTCAAAATAACTAAAATAATATTTTTACTTTCCCTTTATCAAAAATAGAAATAAATAAAATAAAAATTGTTTTATTTGTAAATGATTAATGATTTAAACCAGGGGTGGCCAACCTTTTTGGGAAGAGTGCCACTATTTGATAAAAAAAAGTTATGTGCGCCATTTTGAACTTTTCCAGCAAACAAATATAGAAAAGTAAAAAAAAAATGTTGCTCATAATTTTATTTTAATAAACTTTTTACAAGTTCAATCAATTAGGTGAGGTATGAAATAAAATAAGTTACTTGAATCATTTAATTCAAAATAATTATTAAACGCTCAGTACTACTTAATGCGCTTTTGAATTATTACTTTTTTTTACCAAGTCATCTATATTAGGATTGGCTTTTGCAGATGAAAAAAAATTAGGCTATTATAAGTGTACATTGCTAGTTATGAGGGATATTTATTTTATTATGTTTCAGAAGAAAACATTTATTCACAAACATATTTTGATTCGAATTTTGAGTTTTTTGTCTGAGACAACTCCACTTCAATAAAATTGCAGAAAATAATAATTTCTTATTACGTATCCAAAATTTAAAAATTTTTCAGTAAGTCTTCGCATGCCACTGTTGCAACTCTACCGTGCCACATTGTGGCACGCATGCCGCAGGTTGGTCACCCCTGATTTAAACAAATAAAAAAAACTTTTATGTGGGGTTGAAAAATTCTCTAAAACGTAAAAGAAAATTCTTGAAAATCATCATAAATCAACAAGATGTTATTGACACGAATCATTTCACATTTTTTAAAAATCGATGTCTCATCATTTTCCAAATCACACACACAAAGAGAATTGAGCGAGTTTGTTTTGTTTTTCGCGAAAGAGAGAGTTCCGAATACCAATAAACATCATTCTAAGTTTCCGCGAGTTCTTATTCTAGTCACTCACTCAAAATTATTTGGCAATGACCTTCAACAGGAAGAAAGAAACGTCGACCACCTCGTTTATGTTCAAACTAAATTGGCTAAAATTATTTTATCTCCGTGGAATCAGTATTCCGCCTCGCTTATCTACCAGAAATATGAAAACTATGGCCTTTAGATTTATGTCTTTTTCTTAAGAATGTCGTTTATGAGGTTGAAAGAAGGGAAAGTAAATTGGAGGATGAAGAAAGGAAATCGCTTTTTATTCCTCTGTCGATTGTTTGGTGTTTTTGTGAAAGATGCCTTTCTAAGTTTAGAATGATTTAGAGAAGCCAAATTTTAAAATATTGTATCTGAGTGTCTCGAACCATGTAACCACCATTTGTCAAGTTTGTTAAATATTTATTGCTGACTTTAAAAATCGTCAGCGTATTTGATAAAAACAAAAAAAAAAAAATATTGAAAATGAAATAATTAAAAAGTACACACATTTCAGTCGAAATTTCTTTTGGAACAACTTCTTTCATTTGTTTTTGATAGTAGATGTAAATACGAAAATTCCGCCAAAATACTCAGTCGAATCAAACACGTGGCTATTTGTTTTGTATATCATCACGTGATTATGACGTCAGGTGTATCGAGTCCATTCTGCATCATCACCAATTCTTTGTTGATCACAATTACCTTTGTAGAGACAAAAGTGTTGCATATTCTTAAAATTTAGAGTAGTAATTGAAGTATTGTTTTTTAAAATCTTCAAATAAACATTAATGCAAAAAATTGGTAATAATAAACTCAATAGTTTAAATTAACATTTTAAATACAAAATTATGCTATCAATAAATAACGAATTACCTAGTTTTGATTCAGACTTGCACATCCAAATGAAGGCGCTTTCATCGTGTATTCCAGTAAAGTTTTTAAAATTTCAGGATCTGTGCATTATTTCTCATATTATTTATTTGGTGAAATTGTGGAAACGGCACTGTTCCACCAAATTTTGAAATATCACTAGTTTGGCGCGTTTTTGCATGTTGTGTTTTGGAGTAGCAACCCTACCACACACTCCCTCACTGATACAAAATCAAAAGGGTTACCATATTTAGCGCACTGATCAATTTAGCAAGAAAACACATTGGCGGGATAAGTGGCCGATTCCACAAATCAACCACATTATACTGGGGTGTATACTTATTCAATGGAATTGGCTAGGTTGTACTTAACCCACAAAACTGATCTGTGTTATTTAAACTAGCTTACAAAATATTTCTATTTTAACAATGTTAACTGTAGAAACAATGTTGTTCTATATTAATAATGTTCTATTTTAACAACTAATTGCATTTAGCAGATAAAAATTACATTCTACCAATGAAATGGATTATGCCTTACATAAAACAAAATATTAAGTCAACAATTACAGGTACAGTCCTGATACAAGCATTCATTCATTAATCTTTTGCATTGATAATTTTAGATTTGCTTAGATTATGAGAATAAAAAGAAATTGCAAAACAAATTTGAGAAAACATTACTTATAAAAGAATTCTATATTTATCGTGTCGATATACTAAAAGGTGTATCAAATTAATATTATACAACAAGCAAATTTTTGAGGGAGTTGTATATAATTTATAATTACATGTAATTATGAGTAACACGCGCGTATCGCTTTTCATATCAGCTAAGAGAATTTTTTTTTTAATTCTTATTTTAAGCCTAGGTAATTTGGACTTGGTAAATGTACAAATGTTTTTATTTGAAAGTAAAAAAAAAAAAAAATAAATAAATAAATTTGGCCGAATATGACGACAATTCTCCACAACATTTTGAAAGAATACAATCAATTTTCGTATAACAGCTGTAGTTAACATGAAATGTTAATTTTAAACAACAGCTGTTGGAGAAACGCTTATCTATAATCCATCTGAAAACATATTCATTCCAGTGTGCTTAAGAAAGTTCCTTTCATTTGAATATGCCTGGGAAATGAAGAGTAAGTTAGGTCATGGCATTGTAAAGGGACTACACCCTATCGAATGTAAGCAATTACAGCGCTCTCTCAGTAGTAGAATTTGGAAGATAGGCATTACAGATCAAAAACAAATAGAGCAAAATTTCCAGTTACAAGTTTTAGTTCAGGGGTGTTAAACTAACGGCCTACAACGAACATTTTTAAGCCCCGGCCACTGACAGCGCAGGATAGTTGGCGAAGAGGCTAAGCTTCGCAATAGCGGCCACAATAATCTATAATTAAGTACCAAAATTCCTCCCAAAATAGGAACAATAGTAGCAAAGAGATGAAGAGATGTCAACTGTCAGAATGTAAACATTAAATTTTTCTTGTTGTTTTACACTCATGTCCATAAATTAAGGATAATTCAGAATCACACAGAAATTGAACTCTAAAATAAAAATTTCTCCTGTAGAATTATCACACACATCTTGAAGAAGTATATGCAAATTACAGAAAACTACCAGATGACGCGGATAGTACGTCACAATGATGAGAGTGTGAGAGAGGGGTATATAAGGAATGGTGGCAAAGAAGTAAAATTGTTCACAAGCGCTTTAAAAGCCTTTCAGTGCACTAACAGCATAGTTATGGTAAAAGGAAGCATTTGGATGATTTTTTACGTGGTAGAATTATCGGACAACTGGAATGTGGACGTACCCAGCTGGAAGCATCCGAGGAACTTGGAATCGCCCAGAGGGTCATCTCCAGGCTTTGGCAACGATTCCAAGATGATGGTAATGTGAGTAGATGTTACAGCACAGGTCGCCCCCGAGTTACAACGCCGAATGAGGACCGGTATTTGGCAGTTACTGCCAAAAGAAACAGACGAAGCTCAGCATCAGACCTATCTCGTCAGCTCTCTTCAGCTACCGGTACGACAGTTTCAAGGCAGACCGTCTACAGACGCTTAGGGCACATTGGTCTATATGCTCGTAGGCCTGTCAGATGTGTTCCCCTTACCGCAACTCACTGTCGCCTGCGTTTAACCTGGAGTAGAGAGCATGCATTGGGGACACCACAACAGTGGGCTTGTGTGATGTTTTCCGACGAGTCTAGGTTTAGTTTGCAGTCTGATTCTCACCGGACTTTCATATGGAGAGCGCCAGGTACCCGTTACCAGTAAGATAACACCATTAAACGACACCGTTGCGGTGGTGCATGATGGCTCGTTTGAGGAGGAATTATTCTTGGTTCCAGAACTGACCTCCATGTTCAGAGTGTAACGATGACAAGCCACATCTATCGGGATCTCATTCTGGAACAACATGTACGTTTGTTTCGGGGCGCCATGGGTGCTGAATTTCTGTTTATGGATGACAACGCCCGTCCTCAGCGTGCAAACATTGTAGACGAATGCCTTCAATCGGAGGATATCACCCGTATGGATAGGCCAGCATACTCACCGGACTTGAATCCAATAGAGCATGTGTGTGATATGCTTGGCCGACGAATTGCAGCCCGTCAACCCCCTCCCACCTGTCTACCGGAACTTCGGAGGGCATTGCTTGGGAAGTGGTGTAATATTCCCCAAGATCAGATTGATAATTTGATACTCAGCATGCGTAGGCATTGTAATGCCTGTTTTGCATCGTCCGGGAGACATACTGCGTATTAACCATCATACTAACCATGTTATACTGTTTTTTTTGTAAATAGTTCTTTTTTGAAATTTGCTCCAGGGAGTAAAAATCGCAATTTTTATTAATTATGTCAAACATATAGCATATTTTTTGCTCTTTACCTTTTGTTTAATAAATAGACTTTACAAATAAGTCAAATTTGTTTTGCTTCTGTCTCTTTCCTTGCTTGAACTTCATTATCCTTAATTTATGGACATGAGTGTATTTATGTTTATTATAATGTATTAGAAAAGGAAAAAAAAATTAGCTGAACTTGTGGGAAGTCTAGAGAAAGCATTACCCTCCAGTGGATTCCCAGCCACTGTAACATTTCTGGAAATGAGAAAGCAGATAGGCTTGCTAAAGAGGGATCTCTCATGTCCCAACCTGACTCTCCCTTTCCTCTGCGTAACATCAAAAGAATCATTTACAGTAAACTGCAAATTAATAGAGTCTCCCTGCATGGTGAAGCAGCTGCAGGTAAAAGGTGGAATATCTTGCTTAACAAAAGTGGTAGAGTTCCTAGTTCCCTGCCTCGATCTGTTGGAGTTGCGTGCTTTTGTCTGCTTACCGGACACGACTACTTGCAAAGGCATTTACATCGCATTGGAGTAAAGGATTCTGGTTGGTGCCCTCTGTGCAACCAGAGTGAAATGGATGGTGACCACCTCAGACACTGCCCTATTGTTTTAAAGTTTTTTGTAGACAACTCTCGGGAGATAAATTTTAATTCTTTTTATGCTTCGTCATCATTTTATTGGGCTGCTCGTCGACTAATGGCAGAGATACCGAAGAAGGGAGTAGGATAATAAAAAATAATAATAATGTATTATTCGGAATAAACTTAATTTTCTATGATTACTGATTATTATTTTTTGTTTTTTGCTGCACACCTAAAATAAAACCTTGTTTTAGAGCATCAATTAATTGATAAGAAGCAGCATTTGGCTCACATGGATAAGAGTTCTTGTCGTCTGTATACACTTGCCTCCGAAAGTCTGCGCACAGACGGTTACACTTCATGTTCATGCACAGATTGCTAATCAAATGAAATCCTTCTGAATCTATTATTTTTTTATTGATTCCTCTAACGTCGTAAATTCAAATAGTATAAGTAACAATCACCTGATTATTACATAAAATAATATAAATATTTATAACTTGAGAGCGACACAAATCCTATGTGTCAAAATTCTGCGTCCAATGGAAAAAACCCTTACGATAATGGATTGTAACTAAAAAGTAACTCTTTTTAAGTTTATTCCGTTGCTTCTATAACTCTCTCAATATATTTGGCAGGAATTCAACTAGTTTAGTTATCTCTTCTGTTGTTATTTTGTTCCATTCTTCTACTATGACAGATTCGAGCACTGCCTTGATTGTTATCACGTTCTCCCTGATTATTCACTCAAGTTAATTCTACAAATGCTGTATTGTGCTTAGGTTTTGGGACTGGGATGGCTTACGGAATTAGGTTGGAACGTGATGAAGCAGCCATGACTTCATAATGTAAGTCATTTGCTTGGTATCTTTGTCCTGCTGAAAGTAAAAATCCTCACTCGCCTTAAGTTTCTCGGCACTTGCCCCGATATTTTACTTTAATAAGTTCAAGTAATCAATTTTGTACATTATTGATTCAATAAATTCCAGGTTACCAACCCAAAGGCTTCCTATGCACTCCCAAACATTATGCCTCCTCCGCCATGTTTGATAGTCGAAGGAAGATTCTGTTTCTCGAATTCGGATTTGGTTTCATAGTAAATGGAAATGAGCAGCTTCAATGGAACCAAGGACTTGGGGAACGAAAGGGCGAAACTGACTAACCTCCTATTGCCTGCTAACTTTAGCTGCACATAATAGAATAGCCTTCACATCTAGGGGGACCTTACGAGGAGTATTTACTCCCTATGTACATCGTCCATTCCGTCCAGGTACACCGTCTCGCCATTTTGAGGCAGCTAGCAGGTCTTGAGAGAGCAGTCAATTAAATTACTCAAAAAATGCTAAATACATGCGTTTCATTCTGCGTCCAATATGTTAATATAATCACTGTTTTCTTAAGCAATTTCATATGACTGAGATAAAGTGCTCTAGTTTTTGTAAAAAAGAAAATCTCTTATTCTGAAGAGATCATTTCAAACATGATTAACATGGCAACACATTATAACGAAAAAATTGAAAATTTGTTCATAAACCTTTGGTACATAATTGGCCACATTTATACTATTTTTTGAAATTTTTACCTATTTTTTCCCATTTTAGTAATAATAATTTCTTTTTCTCTTCTTCATTTAAGCATATTTTTTTAAAATGTACGAAACAAATCTAAAAATAACAAAAAAATCCCCAAATCTCCGATTTTTTAAAAAAATGTTGTCGCAACCAGTTGAATACATTAATACATAAATGTATTTTTAATACAGGTCTTTAAACTTTGGTATAATATTTATACTGTATATATGTACTTTTTAAAAAATAATTTAAAATTTAGTACAATTGTTGTTTTATTACATGGTTTCAAATTTAAATGTGTTAGAAAGAAATTACACTTCGTGTATTTTGGGAGTTTTTTCCTACCCTTCTTGATAATTCGAACTCTTGATAATACGAAGTTTTTCATTGGTCCCTCCAACTTCCAATTATCGAGAGTCGATTGTATATCAATTTTGCTTTTTGCTGTCGATGTTGTATGGGTACGATTTGATATTTTTTTCTTCTGATAAGTGATAATAGACAACAGTGGAGTACCGACCACTTTATGAGTGGAACTAATTTTTAACTATCTTTCATATAATGGAAGTGAAAAATATTCGAAGAAAATAGATTGTTTATAGACGATTGGGAAATTGAATATTTTGTAGTGAAAAATAAGTATGGTTCAATAATTGTTTGGTTTGTCACTAAAGTGTATTAAAAAATACCAATTAACAGGAATCGTTCAATGACACTTTTCCTCGATCTTTTTCAAAAGATGATAAATAGACTTTCTTGAATAATCTTTACAAGTGCAAAAAAATATTTGTCAGTGGTAAGGCCTGAGCAATAACAAAGGCTCCTTATGAAAAATGTGCTATATCATATAAAACAAATTGCACGATACAATGTATACAAAAATGTAAAATGATCTTTTTAAATGAAAGGTCATATTATACATAGTTTTAAACAAACGGTAATTCTAAGCCTCACAGAATTATTGTTAAACAATGAAAAAGAATATAAAATTCCGCTGAAGAATAATTGTGTTATTTTATATTTAAAGCGAGAAGACTTCAAAATGACTTTTTCCGGAAACAGGTGTGCACTTGATACTAACGATAATGATCTTGCCAGGTGACTCAGTCACCCCAATCCTTTTTTAAAATTATTTTTAGTGTACACGAGATAAAAATCATGTGATTCCAGTGAATAATTTAATTAAGAGAAAGTTTGCTTACCTGCTTTCAAGTACTTTTCAATTTTTCTTTGATAATTTGAGAAAAAATCCAATAAAACTGAACTTAAATGAATCAAATGCGCATGACCTTAATACAGCACGCAAATCACAGACACTTTTCACAAATATTACAGGAATGTTATTTGCAGGCAAAACTGTATTCTTTTGTTCAAGTTATTGTAGTTTTAATGCCTTTTGATGATCTTTTTGACACGGCGCAGTGTGTCTTGTGATCACTTATGGCTTCATATTTTAGTTGATAAAGTTCTTCAGGAAGCATTTGAAAATTTTCCTTTCGTTTCATGTTAAGCGCTTTTCTCAAATTAGCTTCCGCTATCATGAGTAATGTGCACTATTTCAGCAGGTTCTTTTCTTGTTTGATCAGGATTGAAAAATGAATTAAATCTTCATTTTCTTCCTACAGCCTACAGTATTTCAGTGACAGTGATGAATTTTTCATCTTCCTAAAATTTTTTTGATTCTGGATCTGGGATATGTTTTTCCTCAGAAAGAGTCGTATTTTAACTTTGAAAAGAAACGTAATAAAAAAAATCTTTCATAGTGGGATTACAGCAATTCAAATAAAGTATTTCTTTATTTGGTTATAGGATCAAAGATTGAAGATTTTATTTTTGATGACGTAATATACCCAGCTGTTATATATGAATTTCATTATGTCACAAATTATTTTGTGTTTTACTTCATTCCAGTTATATTTTAAATATTTTATTTTCGGTACGCTCGCGTCCCCCTTGTAGGGTTATCATGCGCCCCAAGGGGTGGGGAATGCCCCACAGTTTGAGAAACGCTGGCCTAATGTATCACCTTATTATACTTTTAGACATTTTTACTTTTTGTTGAGTCACTGCCATTGTATTTGTACATTGAAAGATTTCTTCGAGCTTTGATCCTTGCAAAGTCATTAATAACATCACTGTAATCACTTTCCATTGTAATATCATTTCGAGTACATTGCAACAACAAACTGTTAAGCTTTTCATTTTCCATAGTAGATCTCATTTCAGTCTTTAATCTCTTAAGGGCAGAAAGGCTTCTCTCAAAACTCGCTTGGCGGTGGTACGTTCGCTGTAGATTAATTTTGTCTCTTTTTCGCCTCCAAATGTTTACAACCCCAAATCTTTTGTGCCCGAGGCACGTGCCTAAGTGGAAAAGAGGTCATACTTAAGAATTTGGTATTGGAATGTTGGAGGTTTGTGAGAATGTGGCATCTTTTTTTTCTCTGACTTCATATAGTGAGAGATGCTGCTTATTTACGGCGAAAGCCAATAAAACGCGATGCATACCGCACAAGAGTATTCCAATTTGTTTAACAGCTGGGAACCATCCAAATGTGGTTTCAATCGCAAATGCAATGCGTCGGCTCCGAGAGACAGGTAGCACTTGTAGTGGTTCGAGTTCTGGCAGTGAAGGTATCCGAGTAATGGTATAGGGTAATTTGGCATGTTTAGTAGTCCTGGGGTTAGCAATTAGCAGTTCGTAAAAAGTTTTTATACGATCTACCAAGACAATCAGAAAACCAAACAGACATAAAATGTTCTCCATATTTGGTCAATATGTATTTGAGAGCAAAGTTTATTTTTTTTTCGTGGGAAGATCGAAAAGAGCAAATATTAATCTAAATGTTCTGTCATTAACTTGGCAGCCATGATGAACATTTTAACAAGAACTTCTGATTTAAAAAAAAATCTAGAAACGTGTAATTTCTCACGTGCCATAGGTGCTTATATGTGCTTCATGTCACATTTCTTCATTTGCCACCATTCTAAGCTAAATCGGTTGTTTATATACGTAGTAAGCTCGAACACCAAAAGGCGAGTATGGAATTTATCGAATTCTGAAAAAGATGCCGATGAATTCTTATAAAAATAAAATATTTTACCCGACGTTAGGAAATGTTCCAGCTGTCATCCGACGTTAAGCTTTGCTTTGGAAAGCAGATTTTTTGGAAGTGCAACGTTGCAACCAGTAATAAATCGGAGGGAATACAAAATGGTATTTGGTTTGAAGGTATTTGTATCCCATTATTAATATCAGAATTATTCATTTATTGCTGATGCAAAGAATTAACTGCATTCAAATTTTGCGAACTGCTTAAATTGGCTGATAAAACAGTCATAAACTGGAACAATTATATGAGAGAAAGAATGAAATTAGATGTAGGACCACATAGTAGAAATGGGGCGACAGATCACGGGAAAAAACAAAGATTGTTTTGATTCTCTTCTAGAAACCCTTTTTTCACATTTTATACCAAAATGTAGTTGATATATTGGGAAATAAAGGCAGGTATTATACCGAAAATAAAATTAGTTAATATTTTTCTTTTGTTGATTTTTATTTATTATTACTTACTTTTCAAGTGGTAACTTTCTACTAAGCACTCCATACTCCTGTCAACATATTTCGTTTTTAGAATTCGTGCGATTTTATTCATGCCACCAGTAGGGTCACAATAGTACGTAAGTACCGAATTTTTTCACATGAATTTAGTCCATTAGACTAAATTCATGACACTTGGGCCACGTGATTATGCTGTCGTTTTTGTTAACCACCTAACTCAAACCCAATATTTCGTTGTTTACTATTGTGACGGATCTACACTCAAGAGCCGAAAACATTATGACCACCTGTCGATAACGAGTTGGCCCACCTTTGGCACGCAACACAGCTTCAACCCGCCTTGCCATGCATGCCACAAGTCCTTGGTAGATGGCGGGAGAACGATTGTACCAGATGTTAAAGCAACGGTCAGGCAAATCCGAGATATTGCGAATTGGTGGTCTTTGAACTCTAGGCTGCCGTCCCATGACATCCCAAATGTGTTCTATAGGATTGAGATCCGGTGAGTTAGGCAGCCAAGACATTACCTGGAATTCAGCATCATGTTCCTGGAACCACTCCAACGCAATTTTAGCCTTGTGACACGGGACGTTGTCCTGTTGGAACATTTCATTTCCCGCGGGAAAAACAGAGGCCATGTAAGGGTGCAACTGGTCCACAATGATGTTCAGATACCCTGTAACATTCATGGTCTGCTCTACCACAACCACGGATCCCAGAGACGCCCAAGAGAACGTCCCCCAAAGCATAATACCACCACCACCGGCCTGTGTATGACCTACTGTACATTGAGGGAGTAACTGTTCGCCTGGAAGACGGCGTATCCTGACACGGTCATCGGCGTGATGAATGACAAAAACCGTGATTCATCTGACCAGGCAACTTTCTCCCACTGATCCATGGACCAGTCGCGATGTTCCCTGGCCCAGCGCAGGCGCAGTTGGCGATGACGCTTGATCAGCAAAGGCACACGAGTGGGACGTTTGCTGCGTAGCCCTATATCCAACAGTGTCCGCTGAAGAGTGTGCTCCGATACTATTCTACTTGGCCCTGCATTGTATTGGGCTGTCAGCTGAGCTACTGTATGTCTCGAATTTTGCTTCACCATGCGAGGCAGTCTCCAACGACATTTTCTTTGATAACGTGTGGACGTCCAACACCATGTTGTCTACTGCTGGTTTCACCATCATTCATCCACTTTGCATAAGTACTAACATCTGGAGATCGCGAAGAACCCACGAGTCGAGCAGTTTCGGAAATACTTATTCCGAGCCATCGAACCATTACAATCTGCCCTCTATCAAAGTCGCTTAGATCCGCAGCCTTTTCCATCACACACAGAAGTATGTGAAAGAAGGATTCTTCAGACTCTCCAGCAGCAGAGAAAAACCACTTCCACCTGATCACGTGACTTCCATGTCATCCAGGCGAGTTCATTGCAAAATGTAGGGGTGGTCATAATGTTTTGGTTCTTGAGTGTATACGCGTCATTTTTCCATTAATCCTCTTGGGGAAACTTTGGGGCCAGCATTCCCGTTAATTCACAGCCTCTCAAGAAGAAACCATGATATTTAAATTAGTTTGACTATATAAAATCCAGGTTTTGTAGATGTAAGAGAGAAGGAGCCGTGGAGCTGTTACGGTGTTACGTAAGTGTGAATATTAGAATATTTCATTTACAAATGTAGCGTGAGTTAAGGAAGTAATTGCTAAGAGATAAAATTATTAGAGTGAGGATCTAAGATGGAAGAAATTAGATTTAGTTATCGGTTCATTAGCGCTTGTTCTCCTTGTCAAGTTCACGTAGTCTGGTTTACTTAGAGTTAGTCATTGAGATTAGAAAGCTCGCTTTATATATCCCTCCTAGGGTTTCCTTTTGTAGTTTCACTTGTGGTTGTTTAAGTGTGTTTGAAGAGAAATAAATTAATTGTTCTTATAGAAGCTGCTGGTGATGCTTTGTTTTCCCCCACACCTTTAGGTAAGCAAGACGGTGAGAGATGGGTGCCGAATAGGCCAACTATTGTTACTACTATTTTGCTGTTGCACTTTTACATTCTACTTTCTAAAATGTCTTATTTTACTGTAAAAGGTTGCTTGACCATTAAAAGAAAAGATGATTGCAGGGAAAAAATCCCGAAAGAATCCCGATTTTTAGAATCCCGGGAAAAAAATCTGTTTTGAAAACATGAAAAAAATGATGAAGCGTGAGGATTTCAAACCATCACCTGAATGTTTATTGATTTATCTTTTTCCTCTAAAGGAGGTGCGGATTGGTATTTTTATCTTGCCTCCCCAGAAGCTGGTATCACTTTTTAGTGAGGCCCCATATAGGTGATATCAATTGTCACAAATAATTTTGACACCGAGTTTCCTTCCTAGGGGAAGGCACCTGAGCTCTGACGATGCTAAGTTGACTTAGGCAGTTAATTTTACCGAGAGCACCCTATTCAAGGGATTTTTCCATG
The DNA here is from genome assembly GCA_019973975.1 of Trichonephila clavata. Classification (NCBI taxonomy): domain Eukaryota; kingdom Metazoa; phylum Arthropoda; class Arachnida; order Araneae; family Nephilidae; genus Trichonephila; species Trichonephila clavata. The sequence goes on from BMAO01016716.1 coordinate 14,564, forward strand.
CCGCACAATCATGCGATATGGACGTTGGCAATTTTCTACATCAAGAAAATCCACCGACTTGAACCAGGGTCAAACCCGCAATCTAAGGTGCAGAAGGCCAGCGACAAACCAACTACACCACCCAGTGGACTATGTTTATTATGTGTTCCGACCACTTTGAAGAGGAATGTTTTCAATACCAACCATTTACGAATTGACACCAGCTAAATCCGAGCTCCATTCTCATTATTTTTGTCTTCACAAAAGAAATCCCTTTTAAAAGGATTTTGGATAGATGTAGACAAGATGTTCAAGATGGCAAGATATTGGATAGATGTTCTACAAGAATGTAAATACTTCAAAGGAAACTTTTGTTTAGTTTTAAATAAAATTATATTGACAACGTACATAAAAAAGTAAAATATGTTTGTCAACGTAAGACTTCAAAGCAGATTTTTTATTAATTTTAAATTTTTTTAAAAATTAAGTTACATAGAGAATATATATAAAAAGGTAAAATATGTTTAGTCAACTTAAATTTTACTTATTTTGCATATTTGCAGTACTTAACAGAGCTACTTCTGCATATAATTATCTAAAATTGGAACACAAGAATCTGTTATGTAACCATACACACATATCAAAAACAAATATTTATATCTATATAAAACTTATTTTACTTAATTTTACATTAATATAGGGAAAAGGAAACTACATTTTTGGGAAGCTTGCACTAGAAATGGAAAAATAACTTAATTAATAACAACTACATTAATGTTTATACTTGATGATAAATCAAGTACTACTTTCAAACATTAGAAATCAAAATTATCATTTACTATTCGTAAAATTGCATGTAAAAATTGGCAACACTTCGAAAGTCTTTATTCGCTGCTCTACTTTAGGTAAACGATGTAATTTATCGTGAATTGCATTCCAAATGTGGTAAAAAATTAATGCATTAAAATTTGTTTAATTAAAATAATTTGTATAATAGAGTATAAAATTTGTCCATATATTGAATGTAAAAGTCTTGTTCGTTTCTACATGATCAAAATAAAAAATCATTGAATCAACAATTCTTTTACAAACAAATTAAAACTGTAATATATTTGTGTGGTATCTTTTTACACAACATCCGTTTTTCAGAATTTTTCTGATATAAATCTATCACACAGATGAACAAATATTTTTACTGTGTACAACAAATATACATTTATTAGAATTTGCACAATTTTTGTAGAAGATTTATCAAAATGTAATATTCAATAATTCTGATGATAAATTTCATAAAAACTATACACTTGCTACTGAAATATGATAATTGTGTGTTTAAGAAATCTTTGCAATCCTAGCTGAAATGTATTTATCCTTTAACTCTTAGACACGCATAAGAATATTCTGGATTTTACTTTTCACTTAATTATAAAAGACCCTTATGAAAGTTCACCCATGTGACGGTATTTAAAGAATTTTTTTTGACGACTAGTAAGAAGATAGAACTTTGAGTTTTTTTATCCAATTTAAAATATCCAATAGAACGTGAATTATAGCGCTCTGAATACGCCCACCTCGAAAAAATCGGACTCTGACTTGCTCCACGATTCCGGCTGTGATTGGCTTATTTGAAAAAAAAAAAAAAAAAAACGAGCCTTACAGTAGTCGCATACGATGTGTAACATCTGACATGTTATCGTGGTAAATTCGCAATAGCAACTTAAATCCTGAAAAAAATGAATCGAGTATGATTGGAAATAATTTTCCATGGAATAATTATATCTTTAATGAAAATTTTATTTAATTAACACAAGGAGTAATGCAATTTTTTATCAAAAATAATTATTCTTGTTCATTTTGGGGAAGAGCGGTAATGATAATTTATAACTAAAATATGACAAATATACTTGTGTTTTCAAAATATTTAAAAACCGTTGTGAAAAATAGCGTCAATAACAGGGCCACTGTTAGTTGTCGAAACATTTCGATTTGTGTTCATTTCGAGGTTGAGTTCATCATTCAAAAAAGCTATGAGTGGTTCGGCTTCTTTCAAACTGAAGTTAACTTTAAAATCACCACTCAAAATCATGGGACGGTAAAAGTAAAAAATGCAGGAAATCTAATTTTTTGAACCGTTTGATTCGGAGAAATGTATACGATCACCGAAATCACTGTTTGTCCATTTTCAAATAAGCATTTTGCCGCACATATGTCCCCAATATCTTTACTAACAATACCTAGTCCACTTGTTTGACGATAAGTAATATCCATATGTCGAGCCACAACATGTGAGTTGTTCTGTTTACGATAGATCGCAACACCAGCTGCTCTGTGGCCCGGTCGTTTAAATTGTACGCAGCAATCGAAGTCAGGTCTCGAAACACGTTCGTCATTGTCTAACCATGTCTCTGCCTAAAGGACTTAGCTTCTTCTCTGATCCTAAAGTGAGAAAACAAAAACAAAGATCCCATGGTCTAGACCACAGGGGGTGGGGGATGGGGGCGAAGCCCCTTCCGAATGAAGGAGAAAAAACAGAACACTGAATAGCACGCGCTTCCCCAACTTCCTGTTACGCATTTTCGTCCCTTTTCACGAAATCACTCCCACAAATCTCCAGCAATCGAGGGGAAAGATGTTACACATAAAAAATAACAGCATTTTGATCTACAAGCCTAAATGCACAGAATAGACTACACTCAATTGAAAACATCAAAAATTAGATTTTTGGTGGAACTCTGAAGAGGAAGTTTCGAATTTCATGGGCTTTTTTTTTTGTTATGTTATTATTATAAAAAATAGAGATATTTTGAATTTTGGAATAATCGTAATCCATCTGGTGCATGTATATGTGCTGAGTCTATAAATTTATCTATCTTTCTGTGCCCTATAAATTTGAAGTCATTCGGTCAAACCATTCTTGAGATGTGATGGAGGAAAGTTAGAAAAACACAGTTTTGAGAGAAACGCGTTTAAAGTTTAAAGTCCGATTAAAATAATGAAAATCTTAACTTACCCTCAACCAACGATGCCTGGTGGCGAAGACAAAAAAAAGTTCGACGAAATATTCAATAATTATAGATATTTCTTTTTAAACCTCTACAAACTTGTATGAACGTATATTTACATAGAAGGGTTAATGGTATCAAGCCGACTGTACACAAGAGGCCAAGCCTTTGTGATTGCTAACTCAGGACTCCGAACAACTATTCTAACACTTGCTTCTTATAATGATTTCGAATATTAAAAAATCACTTTACCACCGTATTTTAGACATGCTAAGGAAACGAATAAATGGCGAGAAAAATTCTGATTTTTTGATCCCATCACATGGGTGAACCCCTTAAAAGACTCATGTATATTGATACTATATCCTACTTATAAATTTTTAGTACTGAATAAATTTGTTGCATTGAGTTTACAAATATTGATCTAAGAATTGTACAGGGTCCGGCGTATTAATCTCCCCCGTTTCAAAAGGCAGTTACAAACTAATAAAACAAAATGCAGAGAGAAGTCTTTTATTTGTGGACAACGAATACGATGCCATTTTACATTAGTTTTTAACACGCTTTTAGACGTTTCACTTGCATGTAACGGAATCTTGGAACTCGATTTTCACCCACTTAAAAAGGTCAGATTAATTCGAAATTTTGCACACTTGTCAAGGACCGATGACAATACAATAATTTCATTATTTTGTTCTATTGTCCTTTTCAGGATCGTCAGAAATAAGGATAATCAGATTTCGCAACAATTCCATATTCTATTTCCAGATTTTGCGACTTATTGCATTTTCCATTTTTAAATTTGGCGACTAATTCCATATACCATTTTTAGATTTGGCGACTAATTTCATACATCATTTCCAGATTTGGCGACTAATTCCAGATTTAGCGTCTAAAAGAATAAAATGTAACCCAAAAGCAAGTGTTTTGAATTTAAAGCTAATTATACGAAAGTATAAAATACACTGCGGTTAACAGAAATAAAACAAACAAAAAGTGTTCTATATTTGAGAAAGTGGAGAGTGGGTGTGTGTTAGCAATTGCTTTCCATAGCATAAACATTTTTCTGAAAATGAAAATTAAAAAAAAAGCTCGTGCATGTGAAAAAAAAAATTTACGTTCCAACTGCTAAATATTTATCATTTTTATAAAGCCATACGTTTAGAAGTGATAATACGAATTAATATTATAGGAATATGTTTAAAAGGTGAAAAAACGATTGACACTTAATATTATCATGTTTTTATTAACTCGCTTTCTTGAATGTCTGTCCAGGTGGAATTTTGTAATTGATTTTAAACTGTGTGACTTTCTCATGAGCTTGAGACTTGAAATTTGGACCATAGCTCCTCAGAAGTGGATGACAATGCATAAAAATGTGAAAAAAGAACAAAAAAAAAAAACGAAAAGGAGGAATTTAATAATTTTTAGTACGTTGTAAAAACATTGTACATTAAATTTTTTTTTAATTCGAACTTTTTCTTCTTAACACACTTTTATTTATTTGACCTGTTCTATAGAGATGGAATCTAATATAACGATACGGGATTCATACGAGGCTCCGTAAACGGAGACAATAAGTACACTTTAGACCCATTAATTAATATCCATTGTAGAGCAAGACTAATTAATTCCACTGCCACGTAATTCCAGCTTCAAATATCAAACTCAAGGATAAATTCAACAATGAATAAATGTTAGTTTAAGTAACTAAAAACCACTCTTTTATTGTAGTTCGAACTAAAAAATGAAAAATAAATTATAGTTTAAAAAAAATAAAAAACACGCTTTTCTACTGAATCGAACTAAAAAGTAAAAAAATAATTCTTAATATAAGAATAAAATGACTAACGAGAAAATTAATGTCATTGGGTAAAAGCGTGGGGGTGTTGTTCTATAAATGTATCAATTGTTATAATTTCTAACTTCTAATCCGAAAAGCTCAATTAGCGTAACCATGTAGTACAAAACACCCCACGCTTTTACCACAATGACATTAATTTTCTCGTTAGTCATTTTATTCATATATTAAGAATTATTTTTTTACTTTTTAGTTCGATTCAGTATAAAAGCGTGTTTTTTAGTTTTTCTTAAACTATAATTTATTTTAAAAAATTATGTCCGTCAACTGGCGTCTTCCAATGTTGACACTTCGGCGAAGTCTTTTACGAAAGTTGTCCATAGTTCTTTTTGTCATTTCTGGTGGAATGGCAACCCCTGTCTGGGTGATTGCCTCCTTTAGTGTTTGCAGGATTGTAGGGCGATGTTTCTACACTTGCACTTTTTAGAGTCCCCCCCCCCACAAATAAAAAGGGGTAAATCAGGCGATAAGGAGGCCTGGTGATGTCCTCGCAAAGATAGAAGACGTCCAGGAAACAACTCTCTCAGAATGCCCAGCGAAAGCAAACCAAATTCTGCTTCTTTATCGTACCCAAGAAACTGGTTTAACTATGTTCTGAGGAAGGTCTCGATCATGCGTAGTAGCGATCTGAAGGAATCCTTACCGTTAGTTTATCTTCTTCGAAAACATTAGGACCCCACACACCAAATTCAGTGCGGTTCTCCACACTATCATACGAACAGCTGAGTGGTTGAAGAACAGCTGAGGGTTTTCTGCTGTCCAATAGCACGAAAATTTTGTTTATTCACAGTGCCTGACTGGTGGAAGTGGGCCACATCAGACGAAATCAAAACAGCACCTATGTTAATGGTCTTCCAAGGAATTTTGTTACAAAGCCCACTCAGGACTTGCTATGCCAGTGACAAACAGTAAATTTTTAGCTTGATATATATATATATATATATACTTTTTTATTTGGCGGTTTTTTGGGGTGATTTTGCGCCAAATTCGGGCTATCCTGTTTCCTTCTCGTTTCCGGTCGGATTTCGTGGGCTTTTCGTTTAAAGGCGGGTTTTCCAATCAGAGCACTCATTTCAACACAAACTCTTACAAGAGCAATTCGGGTTTTCTTTGGGATTCTTACTTTCCTTCTTCTTTTTCTTTTGGAATTTCGACTGTTTACATGAAACTCTTCAGTGTGATTTTTCCGGGAGAAAATTCACTAAGACCTCTTATTTCCTACTTTTTCCGTGCCCGTGGTATACTAGTGGTCAAGATAACGGACTCGTGGCTGGCGCATCATGAGTTCTAGCCCTGTACCCTTGAAGATCCGTCATGTAGGGGAGCGATGTGCGTTAAATCTGTCAAGAGCTCGAACGTCTTCTTGTTGGTGTGGGAGCTAGGAGAGGTACTGCCAGCTCAGGTGTCGTCCTCGTCATTTGACCATGGTTCAAAATCATCAGGTCTGACGCCAAAAGCCCTCTTGTAGCTAAATAGTGTGACTTTATTATTCAATCATTCCTATTATTTCTAAAGATTTACTTATTAATATTTATTTATTCATTAACATTATTTATTTATCAATATTTATTTTTAATTATTGATTAAGTTGGGGATATTAGTTCTTTCATTTATTGGGTTGTGTGTGTGTGTGTTTAATTCTCTTATCATTGCTACCTTATTTTTTATTCCGTACAATTTATTAATATTATTTTAACTTATTGGTAAATTATTTAATTATTGATTAGGTTGACTGAATTATCTTTCATTATTAGGATATATGTTCTTTTTATTATAATTACCTTATTTTTATTCCATATTTTATTATTTTTTAATATTTATTTTTACTTATTGATAAATAATTATTAAAGAATTGTTTAATAATTTCAGTTATTTATTAGGTTGCCTATTAATTCTTTCATTATAATTATTAATTTATTAATGAATTGGTTTAAATGTTATATGCCTTGTTAAATATTGTAACTGTTCTCTAACCATGAATTCTATTTGCCTTTTTTATAACAAGTATAAGAAAATTCTGTCAGAAACAGTTTCTATTTCTTTTTCCGGCAAAACAGTCGCATTTGGAAAACATTTTTTGTCATAATTAAACTAAGAATAGTAAAATCTTTTTAGATTTTGTTAGAGGAACTCATCTAATGATATCGAAATTTTTGTGCTCTAAGTGTAATGTTTCGAAAAAATTTTCAAAGAAAAATTCGCTTTTTGACTGTTACTTTTGGATTTTCAGAAATTCAAGGGATGGCATGGTACATGGCTCAACACTGGCGTAGCTGTTTCTGAGTGAACTCTGTATCAAAATTCCATCGGGACCCTTTTTTAGGTATGAGAACCCTGTTAATGGGACTGTAGTCACACATGTTGGGACCTTGTATGGGGGCCCCTTATCACTGATACGGCGATATCTACGCCCCTGTGGCTCAACCCAAACCATACGTCATGGCTCGAGGTTCAAATTGTGATGATCAAATTAAATGATTTTTTTTTCTCATTTTCCATTTGGTCACGAAAAGGAGAACAAAAAACCTCAAAGAGAGGATTTCTATTTTTCTTCCGTTACAGTAGCACAGTTGTGTTCAAACTTTTTTGACTCAAGGAACTCTTAGAACTATAAGGTGTTTTCGGGGCACCCCTTTCATACACCTCAGAAGAATATATCTTAAAATAATATTTAAAGTAGATGAACATGCTATAGGTAACTTATGTAATGATAATTTAAAAAAGTATTATATTTGTTATTAAAAAATTTAATACAATTTTTTATAATATATTTTATTTAATAATATTAATTTGTGATCCAAGTGTCCCCCATCCATGCATTATATTTAATAACTGGGATGCTTGCTGCCTTTTTTTACACAAACTGTCGAAGTCTGGGTCTATTGAAATCATCTGAAGTCGCATTTCATTTGTTATGTTTTTATGGCCTCTGTTAAGTATGAATCGCCGTAGAAACTGATATTTAACGGCATGTCGGTGGCAACAAACTGTGTTTTGTTGATGCTTCATTCAACCAATACAACCTATTATGTATATTTCTTTTATTCAAATTCCTATTGTGTCTAATATTTTAATGTTCTATATTAAATTTGTTTAATCAAACGAACTCTGTATTCTTTGAGTACACGGTTCTGTTTCATTATAAAACGGTTCTGTCAAATTCAACAGTACCACTCCCATTCTGAATGACATCAAAATACTTATAGCTGTGTGAGAAATCTTGTGTACTTTACGTAAATTTGTAGCCTAACAATTATCTGTTTTTGTGCTTAAATTTAGATTTTAACGTTAAATCTGTTGATATATTGGTAATTAGTTCCCTTTTCTTCATTATAAGGGCTTTTTTCCTCCATAAATGAAAAAAATGTGCATTTTCCATTATTGTTGATTAGTGCATTTCCATTATTTTCTACCGAGTATTGAACTATATCGTGGAACCCTGAATTTTACTGAGTAGAATATTCACTATCTAGTCTATAGGACATATATATGTCTAGAAAAAAATGTTTTAAACTTACTTTATTATATTATAATAAAAATTAAGAATATATTACGAAGTAAAGTTATTATGTATAAACAAAATGTTCAGTTTTTATAACTAGGAGGAGTCTTAGATATATATTTGTCATGTTATTAACTTCATAGGGAGCGTGAATCCACTTTGAATACATACTTGTAATTCCCTTTTCATTTGTTACTGTGACTCGTGGAACCCCTAAATATGCCTCTTAGTACCTGGCATGAGCAGGAGTTCGTCGGAGTATCGCACCGACTTGCTGCTTTGCCTGCTTAGGATTCTACAACAGACATCTTGTTCACACCTTCTCTCCATATTCATCTTTTTCCCGCTCTTCTCATCCCTCCTTTTACCTATCAAAGCAACGTTGGAAAATAATTCTTTACATCTTTTAAATATTATCACCTTAATAGGCATTCAATGTAATTTACTTACAGAAATTGATTTGCATCCTAATTTACTCGCAGTAAATTGTTTGTAAAATTGGAGCTTTATTTCATTATTGTACAAAACCTGAGGATTCCTAGTAATATTTGCTGTATGTCCCATGGTGACTCCGCCTTTGCTCTCACAGTTACTCTACTAAAGGAATGGCTATTACTTGAATTTGTGTGGTGGTTAATCAACTTGTGATAACATCTGGTTCCCTCCTACCTCGGAACCCTCTTGTTTACCTATAAACCTGGCTAGATGTGTGGGAGAAACAGAATAATGCACAAACATGTTTTCAATCTAATTAATTTATTAATCCATATTAACAATTTTCAAGCAGACACAACACAATTCTAATTAAGGTGGCTGAATTATCGTATAGTGCGGAGGTGAGATTCTATAACACGGGGATACTACTACAGACCCTCAACTGAATCTAAGACAGCTTAAATACGCTCAATTACAACTACGTCGCCCACTAATAACTAGCTTCTACTTAATAAAATGCACATAACCTGAACCTTTAATGCATCGGATCCTACACGGGAAACTTGCAGGCACTCTCTTCGGCTTGATCAAATGACGTTGGCTCCCCGCTCTGTAATCTTTAACTAATTCCACAGCTTTTCAATCTTCAACCAACAACTAATTCTCAAACTTTTCGTTAATTCCTACTTTCACACTCAAATGCATTAACTTCAACGTGTCAATAACAACGTGTCAACAACTCACTTCCTGCCAACTCGCGAAAACCGAATTTATGTAACATACCTCGTTTACATAAATCACGTTCCCTTACTCGATGAAGGTTGGTTGAAATAAATATTTACCTTAAAGATATAAGAAGGAATTAGTGGAACCACGTATAGATCCGTCACAAACTGATGGAAAGCGTGATCGTACATTTTAAACTTTATATGAGCATCAGGGGCGTAGCTACCTCCGTATCAGCCGTATCAATGATACGGGGATACGGAGGTAAGCAACAGGGGCCTCCAAGCAACAGGGGCCCCAAAATGCGTAAGTGAAATACAAAATGTTAAGGGGCCCCAAAAGAGAGCGTTCCAAGGAGTTTTACTGCAGGGCCCACTCAGGACTAGCTTCACCAGAGATGAGCATGAGAGACGTGGTCGCATAGCCTATTAACCTGTTTTTTAACACTAGAAAGACTGAAACTTAGTATATACCAATCTTGCTCAAAAGCAGTAAAAATGACTGCATTGTGAAAAAATAACTAATGTGTAAGAAAATTTGCTTAAAATTAATTTTTAATATTTTTTATATTATTTACAGTCATTTAACAAGTTATTAATAAATATTAACAATAAAAAATTTGCTTCACTTGAAAAAAATGTATTCAAAAAAATTCTAAAAAAATGGTGTCATTATATACGTATTTGTTTCTCAAATTGAAATTAAAAAGCTGTCAAAATGACTTCCTTGGGCAATCTAGTGTTAAACATAGTTTTTTATTGATTCCAATCTGACTTCATCTTGCAACTAGTGAAAATCCAAGATTGTTTTAATCTTTATGGTAATTCCTTTTTTTTTTTCTTCATGAATAAACATATTAGCTACTTTCTTGCCGTATTTCATGTCAAGTTGTATTTATTGATTTAGTCAAATTGTATTTTTTCGTGTTCAACTTTAAACAATGAGAGCAACACGCTTATGTAAAAATTTTATTCACTAAGCAATCTTCTTTTGATCACGGAAGTTTCGCATTTAATGACCGTTGCTAAGACAATGACTATTAACATCTTCATAAAGAAGTTGTTTTAATATTACAAAACGGGTTATTTTATGCATTGCATTTTCGTTATCTATAATTAAGCTTAAGGCTTATGAATAACATCTATCAAGAGTAATGGGAAAGCACAGACACGAATTATTTAATACACATGTCTTCTTTTTAAATAAAAAAGTAATATATAAAGGGACAACGGCATCGTTTGGTCCGTGTTTTAGTCCAAATTGGCCAATCAAATAAAGCAAACCATTAAATTAACTTCCTCCAGTTAAATAATAGAGTTGGAGGAAGAAGTATAATGAGAGTATGTTAATCCAAAAAATCGATCGCTTTAAATGACTATTCAAAATTATCATGTTATTGAAAAAATTCCATCTTGCTTGATGAATGAAAAAAAGAAATGAATCTGTATCGTCGTATGGCATAGAGCGTTACTTTTTTCAACTGCTGTTCTTGAATCAAATGCTTTTCCGATGTATCCGCAATCCTATCTCTCCTTCGACTACCGACCTAGTTTTAAACTAAGAAAAAGAATTTTACGCTCCCAAATGCGATGGAACAAATCAGAAATGACCAGAAATTGTAAATTTTGTTCCGAAAGGACTTCTAAGAAAAAAAGTGTAAGTGTTTTCCCTCTTTTTTCTCTTTGCGAATAAAAGTGATATCTGTCTAAGCAGTGGTTCTCCAACTTTTTAAGCCCAATGATCTCTTTTATAGTCAAAACATGCCTACGGACCCCTTTTTCAATTCCTACTCTCTATAAGCTCACTCTCTCTATATATTTATTTACCTTGTTCAAATTTTTAATCGTTATTAAATATTTTCTATTCATCCAATCAAGTTCAAATCAATTTTATTAAACTTGTAGTGGATGACACTTGATATTAATACAGTGTTTTCAAATATTAATTCATTAATTACCGGTTAATTAATTGAATTAAATTAATTACCTGTTTTCGACGCGACGCCAACTTAGATTCGTTTCCATTGTTTTAACAATTTAACTTTTAAAACAATGACAAAAGTTGGTGTCGAAAACCGGTTTTTCAGCGAAACTAGCCAAACATTATTGCTACAACAACGCAGACAAATCATACTCGTTTTTTAATTCCTACTATTAGTTTACTCTCACCATATATATATATATATATATATATCTTGTTCAAATTTTCAATCAAGAATAAAATACTTTTTATTTATCCATTTAAAGTAGGAATTAACTTTAATTTTTTTTTAAATATTAATTGTTAAAGTCAATACTTCCCCGTAAAAAAGCAACATAAATGCATAGTATAAAAATTACAAAATTAGAAAAAAACATTTTGTTGAATAATTATTTATTGAAATTATAACTTTTATTTAAAATAAAATTACAAGAAATTATTGTCTTGAATGAATTTGATGAGATGTTTTGAGTGTATTTATGTTCGTCTCAATGTTTGTGAGTAGCAACCGAAAATCCCCACGAGAACTAGTTTTTAGTTGGTTTCTTTCATTTTTTGTTTGTTTTTTGTGATGAGGTTTTTTACGGCGCTGAATCTACTTTCTACCAAATTAGAAGACAGGAAAGTAGTCAGCTCCTTTTGTACAATAACCGATAACGCAGAATATAAAATTGGGATCTGATTTTGTAACCAGAATTTATGGTAACCTTGTTCAAACAATTGGTTTAAGTTCCTCATTTGTGGATATTTCAATAAGATGCCGTTGTATTAGTATGGATTAATCTGAGTTAGTTCACGCGCAAAAGGGTTCCACACCCAGTCGGGAATATCCAAAAGAATTATTGTTATTCATTTAAATTTCTATAAAAATAAAAAAGGATCAAATTCATATTTTATTCAATTCGTATACTGTATGAAGTATTCTGTATGAAGCTTATGGAGATGAAATCTTGTCAAATTCACATGTGTTTGAGTGGTATAAGAGGTTTTCAGGGGGAAGGGTCAGTGTGGAAGATGAACTTGCTGGGTGCCCAAGGTCTCCGATTACAGACCAAAACATAGCCAAAATTCGTGATATGAGGGGGTTCCCATTGACACTAGTGATCAGACTGTTAATAAACACAACTACATTGAAGCACTAAAAAGACTTCGTGAAAATATTAGGAAAAATATGGCCAAAATTGGAGATTGATGGATGACTATTGCCCTAAGACAATACATCCGCTCACATGGTCCTATATATCACACAGTTTCTGACCAGCAAAAACATTACTATGATGAGGCATCCTTCTTATTCACCTGATTTGGTCCCATTAGACTGTTTTTTTTTCCCACAGTTAAATCTTGCTGAAAGAGAACCCATTTTATGTCAGTAGAGAAGGTTCAGCAAAAAACAGAAAATTTCCTGTGGGGCCTTCCAAAACCTCGTTCCAGAATTATTACATTCAATGGTAGCACCGAATGCAGAAGTGTGTAAATGCTGACAGGAACTATATTAAAGGTGTAATGTCACGGAGAACTGATTTTGTAAGTACAATGATTTATTGGACCAGTCTCATTTTTTTTGTGTCACACTTCGTATCTCTGAATCAAGAATGAATTTTCAATTGAGACATACACGGGAAAAAACTTCATACAAAAAGTTTACTAACCCATTGACTGGCAACTACGAGATATCTCGTAGTGGGTGCTGAAATTTTAGAATAATTATATATCTTCATTTGAGTTAGGAGTTATTACAAAGGATGAAATAAAAATTTATTTAGTACAAAAAACATATTCTTTACTAATTTTTATTATTCAAGTTATAACTTAGACCATAGGTTCTCAACGTGGGCGATAACACCCCCTTTTGGGCGCTTGAGATTTTCAGGGGGCAGTAAAAGACCCAGAGAGAATTAGGGGGTGGTAAGATGGCACATGGGGGCTTGGGCAGATTAACCAAATATAGTCTACAGACTAAAAAAACACGCTGATTGTGTACTAACAAAAGTAAACTTAAATACTGTTTACCTTATGTTAATTGCATGTATTTAAATCATTTCTCTATATCACATGTACGAAAATTCACATATTTCGGTAGTTTGGGAAGTGGATGAAAAACGTAAAGATTACATTACATTCAGACATACATTAAATTGAACGATAAAGAGTATTTTAATTTCTATACTGCACGTGTTGTCTTTGTCTGTGAGCAGTAGGATAACTGTTTCGTCCACTGCATTACATTACGTATATTATCCAAGAAACATAATGAAATATGTTAACCAGGAATTATCGTATGATTCTTTAAAGACTGAAACTGTCAATTTATATTTATTTTGAAAGCAATAGTTTATTATAAATTACTTCGTATCATCAAAACCCCTGCCTGTCTTTATAACAGGTAAGCTAAAACTTTTATTCCGCTCTTTTAAATAAAGAAGAAATTTAGTAGCGTTTCAATTCCAACAATATCCTATCTATGGCTAAAATATATAATACTACACATTTAAAAATATTTGGGGGCAATAGCTATTTCAGATTCACAAGTAAGAAAATTGGGACTTTAGAAAAAAATTAAAACAAAAAATATACTATATTATAAATAGGATATTTTTTAAAATTTAGCTCTTGTTTTTACCATGTATTATGTACACTCTTATTTCTCTAGAGTGGGAGGGGGCGGTATCGAAATATTCACTAGAAAAGGGGGCGATATCGAAATATTTATTAGAAAAGTTCAAAAAAGGTTGGGAACCTATGGTTTAGATAAAGGAACTACACCTGCATCTTCCTGACACTTACATCGCTTTAAAAAAATTGAAGACAGTTTCATTTATCGTGCGACAGCTTGAACGTAATCGGCCATAAAACTCATTCATAATCCAAGGAAGCACGATCCTGAGCTTATTCTCTTAGAGATCCTCTTATTTCTCTAGAGTAGTAGGGGGCGGTATCGAAATATTCACTAGAAAAGGGGGCACCAGTTGAAAAAAAGGTTGGGAATCTATGACTTAGATGATTAGGTTATAACATAATTATTATACATATATGAATGTATTCCAAAAATTAAAAGAATATTTTGTTGTTGCTGCTACGGTTGAGTGAACTTTAAAACAAGGATCAACGCAAAGGGCTGGGTTGTTGGAACACACTGGACAAAAATACTATGTCACCGTACGTTTTTTTTGTTGCTTTGCACACATTCGACATGGCTTTGTAGGCATCCTTTCTTTTACCACGGGAGGAAGGTGTTCTAAGTAATGAAAATCAGTTGTATTTGTATTATAGTAGCTGCTTTTTCTTGCACTACTGTTGTCACCATCAAATGCATGCGTAGTAACTGATTCCCTAAATTGACGCATCCTCATCTTTTATTCCCTAGATTTCTTTGGTTACAGAACATGCATGCATTATGCTGGAAGATTTGGAAGTAGGGTAGAGCGAATTTCTTGTACCAATGAATGGTTTTTCTAATTATTACTTATCAGTCAATTTTTATTACTTTACAACTGTTTATAATTACCATGGCCTTATAGGTTTTCCCCAGGGAGGATCATTATACATCTGTACGAAAATCTGACATAGCATTACACATTCGACTGTTCCCAGATGAAATTAAGTGACGAGCTTGTAAAATAAAACAAAACGAAAAGAAAATCTTTGTGCATATGAAGATTTAAAAGAAACTCCTTAAGGGGGTTCACCCATTATATGATTTAAAAAATCAACCCCCCCCCCCATAAATTGCTTCCTTAACCTGTTCAGAATACGTAGGTAAAGTTGTTTTTTAAAATTCGAAGTCATTATGAAAAAACAAGTGTTAGAAAAGCAGCAGTTCGGAGCGCGGAGTTGGCAATCGAAGGCTGGGCCTATTGTGTACAGTCGGCTTGATACCATTGACCCTTCTACGCAAATATACGTTCATACAAGTTGTAGAAGTTTAAAAGGAAAAATCTGTAGTTATTGAATATTTCATCGAGTATGTTTTAGTTTTCACCACCAGGGTTCAGCGATTGTGGGTTAGTTAAGATTTTCATTCTTTTAATCGGACTTTTGAAACTTTAAACGCATTTTTCTCAAAACTGTGTTTTTCAAACTTTCCTCCATCATATCTCAAGAACGGTTTGACCGAATGACTTCAAATTTATAGGGTAGACTCAGCACATACATACGCACCAAATGGAATACGATCATTCCAAAACTCAAAATATTTCTATTTTTATAATAAAAACATAACAAAAAAAATAACTCATGAAATTCGAAATTTTTTATTCAGAGGTCCACCAAAACTCCAATTTTTGATATTTTCAATTGAGTATAGTCCGTTCCGTGCATTAAAGCTTATAGATTAAAACGCCGTTAATTTTTTTCCACATAAGCCAATCAGCCGGAATCCTGGAAGAAGTTCGCGTATCTTTTTTCGAGCCGGGTGTGTTCAGAGCATTATAACTCACATTCTATTCGATATTTTTGGTTAAACATTTATATATATATATATATATATATATATATATATATATATATATATATATATATATATTCTTAAAATAAATATAAAAAAATTATAAAAAAAGTTAAAGTTCTATCTTTTTACTGGTCGTAAAAAAAAATAATCTAAAAATCCTTAAAAAACAGGCCGTCACATGGGTGAACCCCCTTAACTCGTAAGTGGCTCTCAGTACAGGAAACTTATTAAGTGACGCAGCTATTAGTTATTTCGTAGTGGTTTTTCTTCAATAAAAATTACCGTAAATACCTCAGAAATATTATACCAGTAACTTCAAATTATTATATTTTGTAAAAAGTCACGTTTCCTTAAAAATAAAATCTTGGCACCCAGGGCAAGATGTTCTAAATTTACCTGTCAGTCAACGGGTCAATAAAAAATACTTTAAGGGAATACAACTAATTGAAGCACATATTAACTATAGTAACATTAACGAAATCTTATTAATCTCCCCCCCCCTCAATACTAGATAGGTTAATTAATAGGTAAACAATATGGTATTTAATAGATTCAGGAGAATCATGAATCTATTAAATACCATCTCTTGCAAAGTTATGGCAAATTAAATTCAAGCAGGACTCAGAGTTTTATACCCCGTGATGTTGTGTAGAAGCTGTGAGCATGAAGTATCACACACACAACTGAGCTCTCCTCGTCTATCAGAATTTCGTAGAACACCTGCAAAAAATCTAGAAGCCCACTCACTGTGTTTTCAAAGCTCCAACTTTTAGTTCTATCTTGTAATGATAATACAATTTTTCATAGTAGGAATTTCTAGAACCAGATTTACGTGAATGCATTTTTTAATCATACCTAAAATATCTGTTTACCTTCGATTTTTGATGATTTTCCTCTTTGAAAAGGAAAAGATAATCGGAATTACCACAGCACGTTATGATCTAAAATTTTCTTACTCGTAAAGTATATGTATCCAATTGTTTCTCTCAATTATGTAAAAGGTGAAATTCATGCATATATCAATTATCTTTAAATTATTATTCTCATAAAATACATTACTTATATAATTATTACATTATGCATAAATTTTAATAATAAATAAAATATGTTTCTTTATTTAGATACAGGTTTCAGCAGTTTTATGTTTTTAGATACCTTTCTTCTTATTTTTGTTAAAATATTCTTTTTAGGTTGTTGTTTTCTTAACCCATCAACTAGATTTTTACTGTCGTAAAAAAAGAAAAAAAAAGTACCGAATAACTAAAAGGGAAATCTTATCACAGATTATGCTAGAAATTTATTTTGAGTTAATTAATCGTGTTGCAAAAACTTGTGTATATATTATTAACCGTAATTTTATAAACATGAAGACTATATAAACTATTTTGCTCTAAATTATTACATCACTTCAAAATATTTTTTATACTTAAATAGTTTTTTATCAGACTAAGAAGAAACAATAACATTCTTATAAAGGATTCCAATCTAAAAGAAATTATGTAGAATATTATATATTTGTCCTTTCATATTGGATTAATAATTGTTTTAAACCACAAAAATTTTTCAAAAAATATTCCTCTTGATTGTAATGCTTCAAATAGTGATAATAATGTTTCGATGTCATTATTATTGTACTGAATCGTTCTTGTTTCTATCATGGCAATGGAAGACGATTTGTTACCAAGAAAATCTAAGTGAAATGAAATAAAAACGTCTTTGATCGAAATAATTTTAAGGAAAATTGGTTTTTATTTTTCTTTGAACTTAAGACGAAAACAAATCCAAAACTTTTTTTATCTGCTCGTATAATTACATTTATTTTATTCTAGAATTGATTCTAGTATATTTAAATACAATTAATTTACATAATTTTGTGTCTTCCGGAAAAGATAGCTGAAAAAAAGTATGTCTTAACAGAGTTGAATGAACATTACCAAAAGGATATCTGGTCAGATTTAATCAGAAACTTTTTTTCTGAGCTTCCGACATGAAAGGAAATAAAAGTTTATCATGGTTTCATGATAATTAAAATGGTGATCGTGTTATATAAATTCAAATTAACAATGTATTTTCACTGAATACACAATACAATATTGCTTTAAAGATTTCTATAAAAATAACTATTGAGTAAGTTTATTATGCAGACAGCTTACAGCAGTAAATAATTTGGATATATATAAATATTCTTTTAATTTAAAAATATTGATATTTTTTAAATCGCATGCGTACATTAAAGTTTAATTTTATTTATTGGATAAAGTTATTTTGTATATATGTGACAAAAAATTTAGAATTCATGGGACCGAAGTAACTCGCAAAAAATGCAAATTGAGTCTCCGCATAACATTATATAAAAAAGATTTTTAAAAGGATATATGAAAAATTAAAATAATAGAGTTAAATATAAAAGAATGGATGCTACAGTATTATAAACGTTGTTGAGTTAGGACAGGGGTCTTATATATAAAATAATTTATATAAAAGTGGGGTTGAACATGTTTTGTGGCCAGCCAATCTTCCCCCTTTCTGTTAATAATACTGAGCAAAATCCTGTTTTAAATAATGGACAGAAAATCTAAATCCATTATAAGAAGAAGGTAACTTACCTGAAAATTGCATTCAAAAATGCAGAGCCCACGCTAAATCTGAGTACAATACAAAAGTGATTGCCCGATTCTGAATCCAAATGCAAATTCAAAGTATAGGAATGGCGGAATAGAGTAGTAGAACTTAGCAAAAGTATGAAAAGAATAGAAATAATAGATTAAGAATTGTAAAAAATACTAGCATAACCTTAGGGACACTAAAATTACAATGGATTATATGTATATAACAGGATCAGGAAAAATTCATTATTGCTATGTGAACGAGACTTTATTTAACATGTTCCAGATTACCAATTTTGGTCAAATATGTACCATTTTGTTTTGTAATTTATTGCCATTTCAGGTAGGTTGCCATTCTAAGGTAATTTTGCAATGCAAAAATACATGGTAATTGCTTGTTGCCGCGGGCCCGGTCTATATGGTGGATCCCTCAAAACTTCCCAACCAAGCTCTCGGAGTTTCTGGCTCTGTACTTATGGAACACAATGCTTCTCTTGTTGTTCAATTCTGACCATTTCTAGGTTCAAATGGTCCAGTTGTTGACAGTGGGGAACTGAATCTAGCGCTTGGACACATGGAACCTTAATGATTCCTTTCCATTCTGACCAATTGCTTCCTGACCGTTATTTTTGGTTTGGCTACCGTTTGAGCTACTTTACTGGGAATAACCACGATCGTTTTCACACAATGTTGTCAAATGTGACCCATTTCCCATCCTCAGTAATAATAAGAGAAATGGATTGATTCAGCCCCTTTTGCAAAGGCTACGCAGTCGAAAATTCGATTCATTTTGTTTTTGTGTTAACTGGTTTGGTACCCAAACATCAAACTTTTTTTTTAATCCATCATTGTGCAAATGGTTCAGAACTGTTTTATGACTGATCTTCAGCTCCTGTGAGATGATACGACTACTAAAATACCGGTCAATTTTGATCATTTTTGTGATTTTATCAAAATTTTCGAAGACGTGCTTATCTGTGCGAGATGCACAAAACCAAAATTGCAACGTTATTGGCTGTTACAGCATAGGGATTATGAGTAGCTCCATACCTACACTGTTGGTTAATACCTTTTTAAAAACAAACGGGATTGTTCTGTCGGCTGTTTGAGGACTCATTGGCTGTGGGAAGAGAGGTCACGAACTACGATGGTGAGGTCTTGGTCTTCGGCGTCAAGTGGTCAAAAAGCCAAACACGGGTGTTGGATAAAAAATAAATAAAAATAGTTTCGGGTCCATAAACACCATTCACAGTTGAACACAAAGAAAATTTGTAAAATATGCCGAATTTTTTCTTTGTTGACTTCCATATGTTTAACACGCTGTAACTCACAACTGAATGGACTAAATAAAAAACAGCAAAATAATGTTTTTAGAGCGAAATATCACGCTTCCAACGTGTATAAATCTGAAATAGTTTAATTGATACTTCATGAGCTATTGATCACTAAAGTCATCTATCGGAAAAATAAAGGATTTCTTTTTCTGAAACATAATATATATGTATACATTTATGTTCAATAAATATATATAACACATATACATGTATATATATTTCATGTATATATATGTATAAAACATATATACATATATATTTACATTTATTATAATAAATTTTTCGCTTAAGCTTCCAGTATATAAATTCTTCATTAATTACTTTCTTACTGAATTGTTATATACTGTGTATAGCTATGAAATTCATGTCAATAACAATGGATTATTAGTTGCATGTTACATACTTAACACGTCATTGATGCTAATCTCTATTACTGTAGATATATTGCTCTTAATGAATGGATACATATTTTTATACTACCTTATGGTGAAAAACTGTTTTAAAATTATATATAAATGTTCACTCATTTCTTTCTTTCTCTTTCCAAATAATCTGGATATTGGATGAGTACGTGCGTGACAGTAAACATTTACTACCACGTGATTATTGAGCATCTACACTGATAAAAATCTCTATTTTTAATGTAGTGGACTAATTCAAATTCATACAGTGAATATCAAGCTACTTTTTATCGCTCACTGATACTAATTTTGAAACCAAAATTCCAACTGTACTCGTTTTCAAGAATTAAGTATATAAATTAAACGCCAAAATATCAATAGTTTTTCCAGTTTTGATCTGCTAGAATTTTTGATGGTGTGGCACACTCTCTCTGTATATATACATTATTGTGATACTTCACGTTACACGGTTTTCAAAAAGTTGAGTAGTCCATTATTAAGATTATTCGAAATACGTAAATTATGATAGGGATATTGCTATAGAATAGTGGTCTTCAAACTGGGTTCCACGGCACCCAGGGATTCCACGAGTAAAGTTAAAGTTTCTAAATGAAAATATATAAGGGTTGAGATCTTCTCTCAACCCCATTTAGAGCTGTGGGAGGAAGGGAAGGACACCTCGCCATATTACTTTACAACTATTTATTAAATATACAAATTATCAACAGACAGAATTCTAATACATCAAACTAAAAGAGAATTTCCTAATCTGAGCAATAAGAGATTAAACAACGAGAGGTGCGAATTATGAGAAGACTTCTCAAAAATCGATCCTCCTTTCTTAGGATCAATCCACTTCTTAGAAATAAGGAAGTCAAAGTAATTTCGAAAATGAATATTGGAAGTGCTGATTTTTTGAAGGAAAGGGGTAATGTTAAACGAGAAAGCCCAAGAGATGCTGGGCCGTGCACTCACATCATACGCGTACACACCCACACAGAAGTTCTGGCATCTTGCTGGGAAAGAGGAAGTTCTCATGGGGATTAAGTTATACACTCGGTAAAAGCCCGTGAAACGCCGGGTTTAGCGGAGGGGAAATAAACATAGAGGCCAAAGTAATTTCGAAAAAGAATATTGGTCATGCTGCTTTTGTGAAGGGAAGGGAAAATATATATAAAAGTAGAGAAATCCCGTGCAATGCCGGCCCATACAGCTAGTAAAATATAATAATACCTGATCGGTAGTAATCTCTCCTCCAAGTCAGATTTTTTATATCTCAAAATAAATAGTTTGAAAACATAGACTATTATATCCGATCTAATCTACATAATCACGGTTGATTCCTTAGAGGGTTCGTTACAATTAAATTCGAATTGATAGACCAAAGATTTCCGAAGAGGATTAGAGGAAGGATGTGGATAGATCCGTCACAAATACAATGAATGAAAGAGAAATAGATAGGTGTTCTCTGTGTAGTTTGCTTAACTATGAGTATTGAGTACTTATCTAAAGCCGTGGTTCCTGACGCGTGTCCCAAGGGGAGGGATGGGGAATTTATAAAATGATTTCATCACCGGACAACCTCTCTTTTAGGTAATTTACAGCAACTTCCAATTCTTCGCAGGCACATATCCCTGTCATTAAATATAATGTAGGAGTATGTACACCTGGAGCACGTATTAATGTTATTAATGATCAAATTATATTAATAATATATTTAAAACATTAATATTAAATTCAATACTTTCTTAATTGTCTTCATATAAAGTTCTTACAACTTGTCGATCTGTTTTAAATATTATTTCAAGATACATTCTTCTAAAAAAGGGAAAGGGTTTCCCTCAAACTTCTTATAGTTTCTTAGGGTTATTTGAGTCCACAAATTTTGAAGACCACTGTTGTGAAACAAATTTTAATTCAATTTTTTACGTGTTTAAAGATTATGGTAAAGACACATAACAAATCATTAGAAAAAGTATTAATGACTATTTTAGTAATATTAATATAGTTGATGAAATTAAAAGAATATCCAGCAGAGAAGACAACAGTATTTTCATAAATCGAATTCATTTTCAACATTCATATTGCACTTGTCTAGTGTGTAGATAGGCCTGCTTCCAAGACGACAAGTTGATGGCGAAGAAAAAAGTATTACGTGTAGGTGACTGACTTCACCCCCTAATCGATAAAATTAATGAATTGGAACGTGCGAGAGAGATTAATTTTGTAAAAATATCTTCATGCTGAGCATCTTAAATACTTAATATTTCATGCTTGATCTTAACAAAAAGCTGACAACATATTATTAAAGATATTAACGAATTTTTTGTTCATAAACTTAAAATAAAAGTCATTCCTTTAAAAACCGAATACTGTAGATTCATGATAAAATATTTTAACAACGTTAATTTTGCTAATATTTATTAAAAATTGTCAGTTTTTCCTGTTAAAAACATTATTGTTAAAAACATCATTTAAATGCAATAAGAGTAAGCAAGTTAATCTTTAATAACAACATCTCTCAGAATACGTGGGAATATAAATGTCTGGGATAGCAAGATTTTAGTGATCATCATCACCAGAAGTGACCAGAATTTCTACAATGCAAAGGAAGACGAAACATTTAAGAAAAAATTACAAAGTAAACATACGAAAAATTTAATAAATTCAAACAAAAATACACTCATTACGCTTACATACTTTGTAATTATTTACATAAGTGAGTATTTTTCCTTTGAGCGAATTTTTTTTTTGTCAATATATCATTTTCCAATATATCAGAAATTACGGAGCAAGAAATATATTTCATATTGAACTTTACGTTTAGTACTGCAGCTAAGGTAACAACATGCAATCTTGATTTCTTGCCTAAAAACTATTACCAATTGGAAAAAAACTCTTTTAACTATTGCGTTAGTTCTAAGACAACACAACTTAAATTCATCAAGAATATAACTAAATTTTCATATGGAATGTGTTCATTTTTAGCAATAGAGAAAACGTTACACTTATAATTGGAATATTTAAAAATTTATTACCTCTTTGAATCATTTTTTGTATCTTTTTATAATGTAGGAGTTTATGGACACCCCGTCTCAAGAAATATCTTCTTCTCTCCGGAGGGACAGTGATAGCTCAGGATGGAACGGCAGTTCATTTCCAATGCAAGGGAAAGGCCTTAGAATTCCTGAAAGGTTAATTTGGCTTGCTTTGAAAAAAATTGTCTTCGTTCTCTGCATTGTATGTTTCTTATATCAATCCACGAAGTTTTGCATACATTATTATTCGTATCCTACTACCATCGGACTCTCAACGTTCACGCCTAAATTTCTAATAAAACCGGCAATAACATTCTGCAATTTCAACTAGTAAGTGTCTTTAAAATTGCAAATTTATTACTCTATTGTTTAATCTAATAACACTAACTCAATGTTCTTTTATTTCTAATGGGCTGCGGATTGGTGTTTTATCATTGCAGACCTAGTACATTCCCCAGAAGCTGGTATCTTTTTTTATTGCGCCATCATAGAGGCAGAGAGCAATCTCCACAGGTAATTTTGATGCCCAGATTTCTCCCTAGAGGGAGGCACCTGAGCTCTGACAATGCAAACCAGTAGTAGGATTTAATTTTTCTGAGAGCACCCAAGCCAAACAGACGCTTTAGGGATCTCTTACACATACCGTATAATCATACGAAATGGCCGCTGTCAATTTTCGGCATCATGAAAATCCGCCGACCTTGGCCGGGGTCGAACCCGTAACCTTGGGTGCAGAAGGCCAACGACAAACCAACCACGGCACCCAGCCGTCTACACTAACTCAATGTTACATTCATAATATGAGATAGTGGCTATGGGGGGGGGGTTCTTTATAATCAGATGTATATGTACTAATTAACTAATTTAATTACATCACGATATACGGCACAATACAAGAACATATGCAGAGATTAGTTCATAGGTTCGATATTTATATCAAAAAGCCCTAGAAAAAATTGTCCCTGAAAAATCACAATCCAGATTTCTGCTCAGCTTTTAGAAGTGAACTAATAGTGATTGTGTGTGTGACGCGGGACTTGAGCCCATTCTATCTATCAAAAATTACGGTGATCTTTGGATTCTCTCTGATAGACGTAGTTCACACTTCAATACCTTTAGGAATGGTTTATTGTTGGCGACAAAAATAGTGTTTCCATCTAACATAAACTGAAACATGTATCGCTGCACCGTGATATTAAATTTCAGTGGATCCCATTTCCCGTCGAACTTTATGGCAATGAAATGGCGGACAAACTAGCAAAGGAGGGCTGTCATCTTCCAACTCCTTCTACATCCGCCCTTACCTATCGGGAATTATACTCGTTAAAGTAAGTCTCAAAATTTGGGGGAGTGGAGGGTGCTTCCCACTCATCATTGGTATGCTGGTGATAGACCCGGACTGGCCCTAGCCCTCAAGTGTGACAGATGCGCCCACTTCGTCTTGCTAGTGGTCCCATCAAGTGCTCTCACTCTCAGTGAAAAGAAGATCTTCTCTATCTGTGTAAAATTTCAAGGTCACCAGGCTTCCCTAAAGCGCATAATGCGTTGCATGAATCTCACAAGCAAAGATTCTTACAGCGATCCCCTTCTTGTGCTGCACTTTTTGAGAGTCAACGATTTAATTGATCTTGTATGACTTCGTCAGACCCTGGAGGATTAGCGACAGCAACACAATACAAAACAGAGATTAGTTATGCATTCTATTCTATCTCTCGGCATTGTCATATATGGAAAAGTTCCGTAATACAGTTGGAGCTATCAGTCATCGAATTTGTTACAGAAAGAATGAAAGAACCAGAAAGAAAGTTCCGTTTTCCGTTTCCGCCCCTGAACAGTTGCAGTCATTAGTTCATGCATGTGCGTGCTTTCTGCTGATTCATCGGCAAGCGAAGAAAGGTATTTTTCGATTGTTGTACCTATCTGGTGAGAGTTTAAATGTTTAAAGCATTCTAGAGAGAGAATTCCGCCGCATGCGAGATAAAGTCGATCATCGGATTTCTCAATGCGAGGAATACCAACGTTTGTGAAATTCGCTGACAAATTTGCGAAGTGTATACACCCAACGCTAGATGATTCCAAATCAGATAATGGGTGTTGCAACTCAATGAAAGAGATGAAAGTGTACACGATAGTGAACAAAGTGGACAGTGGTTGTTTTGATTGATGTTTTACAGCGCAGGGGCCATGGGGCCATTATGCACCAAACAAGAGTCAAAAAGTCAATAAAAATAATACCAGTTGGCTAATAGGGCATAGTGAACTATAGTCTATACATAAAAAATTAATTAAAACATTTAAACTATAAAGCAAAATATGGAAAACCAGTATATAAAACAACATAGGTATGGAATGGTGTCTAGGGTTAATGATGAATTTTGAACGAAAGAAAACGTTGAAACTAAGTTAAACAAACAATTGATGAATAAGGAACGAAAATTAAAGATCACGTATTTACAGGGTTTAATCATTTACAAAAATAAGATAAAAGATAATTTGAATAGAGAGCAGGGTTAACCTGTGAGATGAGGATGCCAAACATGGTTAAGCCTAAAGAGGGGGTCAGCTTTTGTTTTTAAAACGAAGCAGCTACGGGGCGTTGAATCTTACTTCTTCATTTTCGGTGTAAAAGTGATCGCTTAGAGAGGCCATATGGTGCCTGATGTCACCGCGTACGCGTTATTTCGTTGGGTATTGAAATCCCTCTCGATTTGAGTTGGCTTGTTTGTCGTCGCCATTCCTTACAATCGGAAATGCATTGAAAATTAAAAAAAAATATTTTAATAATCATTTGAAACTTATTTCCTACTATTTCCTACTTATATGATACGTTCAATGAGGTTTATCGATTATTATTAATAATAACCAACTAAGTCGGTTAAAGTGAACAACTTAGCAGAATTTATTACATTCAGCGACTAAGATTAATAATTATCAAGGAAGTTTGGTCAAAATACAATAATTATCAACTCTCTCATTTGGCCAGAGATTTCCATATATATATACACACACACATGCAAAAATCTAGTTTCCCGTGCAAACAAATAGACGATGTGTGTTACTTGTGTTTGGCTAGAGACAACCAAGCTTAGTGTATGTTGTTCATTTGTTGTGCGATTGCCTTTTGCTTGCCTGTTTTGATTCTTTTTACGAAGTTACCAGCGTAACGTATCTTTCTGACTTTTTTTGGCATGTGTGTTGCTTATTTAAGATTTTCTCAAATTTTATTGTAATTTAAGCACAGTGGAAGGTTACTTAAATCTCACCGGTCAATATTTAAAAAAAGTAAACGAAACCGAAAAAATTTTCAGTTTTGGTCATTTTCCGTCACCATTTACGTACCGGCAATGATATCTGCTTTTACGGAAACAGTTGTATTTTTTGTTCTAGTGAATGAAAATTTACAAAATGTGGGGTTTTTTATAGAACTGATAAAATGAGCTTACAAAATAAAACCCTAAGAAAATTTGTTCATTTTTGACTAAATACACGATTTTAAGCTACTCGGATACTTTAATTCTAGAAATGTTTACAAAGACAGATTTATTACCTCGGCACTTCTAAAGTTGAAGTTTCAATAAATTGTGCCTAATTAATTAGACTGACCGAACTTGACAGGAAATTATTAATAATAACCGTTTAAAGCGATTAATGTGCATTATTTATCACATTAATCGAAAACGAGGTAGTTTTTAATAGCCAGTGATCACACATTCATAATAGCCAGATTTATTACTTCGACCGTAGCATATATTAATCAATACTAGGCATGCATTAAAAATCAATATCAAGTCTGAGTTAAAAAACTATGAAAGGTAAAAATCAATGCGCTTGAAAATTCTGTGTTTATGAAAATTTAAATGAGAACAACCAGAAATTATTATGTTTGACTGATAAAATACGATTACAAGAACAACAGGGGGATGGTAGGTCTCATGTCAGAAGATGACGATGGGTAACACGAGTATGATCAGAACCTAATTTGACGAGCGACTTTGACGATTGAGCGATTTTGAGTGACGACTTTGAGCGATTGACCTTCTTGCGAAGAGCGAGATTTTTATTTCTGCATGGTAGAGTTGAAAGAATGAAATGAAGTTTGTTCTCCATTTGCCAGTCCCCAGTCAGACTGCCAAATGTCAGGCAGCTTTCATCGAAAAAGCGGTCGGTTGTGCTTGCTGCTAAAAGTGCAGGATTTATGAGCTTCCTGATGATGACCGGGGACCCAACAAAAAGTGATATATACTCCTTTTCTGCTCTACCGATATAATGAATCAATGATATCTATTAAAATGGAATGGGCAGATAATTGAAGTGAAGCAATACTTTGTAAAGATGCAAGTATATCTGTGTACATAATGAATTCAGGTAACCTGACTGCGAAATATGTTTTATGACCAACCTTAGGACATGAAACTTTGTGTTGTAGATTGAGTCTGCAGTCGAAAATTGCTGCGGAAACAACTCGGTATTATGACATAGATTCATTTGTAATGATCGGAATCAAGTCCAAATGTGTCTCTCGGTGTTTCTTAAAAGGGGCTCTGAAAACATATTGATTAAACTTTCTCCTCAGTGCCAGCGAGAAACCCATTCCATGGGATAGATCTCTTCCAAGGTGGATAAGGAGCAATCTTGGATTAAGTAATTTTTTTCAACAAAAATATCCTAGTTCCTTTTTTATTTTCTTGACGGAGAATACGAAACTATTTCTCTTGGTTCATTGATTCATTTTATTTATTAAAGTTTGGAATTGACGCTCCACAAGTGTCTAAGAATGGAATGAATAAGGTATTTTTATTTCGTCCACATGCAAAGAGCGATGATTGATCCCATTAAATTTGATAACGAATAGTAAAACACACTTAAAACACAACCCTGAGGGACACCTTGGTCTGAAAGAAAGTAGATGAATAAAATAAGATGGTGCATCATACCTAGAGATGATTTAAAATGTTTTAAATCAAAACAGGCATGAATTGCCTCGTAAGTTCATGTTATATGAATTCTGAAGGATACCGGGTCTCCAGTTCAGATCATAAGCTTTTTTTAGTATAAAAAAATGCCGCTACTAGATGTTGTCGAAAAACGGCTTCTCTTACAGCGCTTTCACGCCACAAGGGGTTGTCAGTAGTAAAGCAACACTTAGAAAACCGCTCTGAAAGAGTGAACGGAGGTCATTAGGTTGAACATAAAATAATGAGTAGTCTTGCACTGATAGGATTGTACAGCTTGTTAAGACAATGGGACAGTAATCTCTAGGTGAGGTAAGCTGACCTACAAAGGAAGCTCAAAAGCGTGGGTCCTCTTGCATAGTTATACATGAGTTATTTCTGATTGATTATGTTTGATTGCATCAGTCAATGCACCATCAACAACACAGATGAAAGCAAAACTACTAACACCATGTTCCAAATAAGCGAGTACAGCATTTTAGCATAGACAATGTTTTGCTGGTGTATTTCATGGCATTCGGACAAACAGTCGGGAGGAAGTGTCTAGAAAGCTGCGTCGCCATATATAGAGTATCCATCTTAGCATGCCTTAACACCTTAGCATGAATTTGGCTTATTCCTAGCAAAGCACAAACACTCTGTATATGGTACTCAGCAATGCCCTAAGGAGTTGCAATAGAAAGTTTTTGTCAACACCCCTACAGCCCCGGAGACCGAACCAAGTGACTATTGTTTAAGCACCCGAAGTCTTTTATTGCTGGGGAGAATTTTCCGGGATGACAACTACGTAAGATCCATTGCTACTTTTTGGTTGAAAGCGGCATTCTTTGAGGAGGACTTCAAAATATTCATGGCCTTCTACGATAAAGGCATTAAAGATTGTGGTACCTACGTCTGAAATTTGTATGACCATTGTATGTAAATTATTGTGTAATAAAAAGAGCTCTAAATGATTGTTTCCTTTTTTGTGCTACTAAAGGAACTTATTTTCTGGATAACCTAAGTAGTTAATCATTAACTGAATCTAATTAATAGTCAAAAACTAATTCAATGTTGTTATGTATTTCAAATGGAATATTGCTTAAAGTGTTTTCAACCTCATATATATCTGGGTAATTATAAATCAGTCCATTAGAGTGGAAGTTATCTGATATATAATTTCTGTAGTTACATGTGAATGATCGTATAAGAACGTTTTTGTAAGAACTACTTACAAAGGTTTAAAACCACTTGTTTTTAATGTACAACGTTATTAAAATCCATATCATGCCCTTCTTTAACTTACTGAACCATAATCAATGTTTACCCGATGAATAAATAATAATAATTCTTAACCAACTGCTGAATTAACTGCACATTGCTATACTTAACGTTTTTTATTGCATAAAATGAATCCACAGAAATACTGAATGTGTTTAATGACATAAATTGTGATTCAGTTACTTTGAATAATTAATTTTTATCACACACGCATGTCTCGAACAACCATTTCGCAAATTTTTCGAGCAGCATTGAGGGTAAAGTATTGCCGTAAAAAATTACACGTTCTGACATCAGCAGTGCTCTATCTTCACGTTGAAAAATTACTCGACAATTTTTCTTTGGAAAATGAACATCCAATATTATTTCTTTTATTCCGTTCGCACTTTGTTGATGGTAGTAAACAGAAATGGAGATCCAGTCCACTTAAAATATTAAAAGCCTTTTAATTATTATTAGCCATTTCTGATCAGTTTAAAGAAGCCAAGGCTGCCATCTTTACCGCCATCTTGTTTATGATATAAGGAAATGAAGACCTCCATTGAATACTGGAATTGCAAGAAAATTTCAAAAAATTATCTGAGCTTACAAGGAAAAAGTTGTCCTAAGCCGTTACTATGGCAATTGCTCGAAAGGGGGGCTTGAAAAAATTGCTCCAAATACGTGAACGTAAGATGTTTGGGAAAACCTTTTGGCGATATATTTGTCAAAAGTTTGAAGGGAAGGATGAACCTTAGTTGTGATTTCTTCCCTTAATTTTTTAAATGAAGGAAATTAGGTATTCAGAAAAATAAAATAGCAGTTTATTTTTGACTTAGGGAGACTTTCGTAAAATATTCGATAAATTCTGGCAAAATACAATTTCTTTTCATGGTGTTAATTTATATATCACTTGACGTTTGAAATTTGGATTGATTTAAAATACACAACGGAAACGTGTGTGGCATAAAGGCATTGTGGCACTTTTTAAACGATACATCGTATTTTTACTTCGTATATATTTCATAATTTGTCGATAATTTATTATTTTTTCATTTACTTGTACGTATTTGGAAAAATCAAAAAAACATTCTGTGCAGAAGCATAAAAATTTCAAACTGGAATGCATATGCAGTTTATTTTATATTGACCTATCATTCTTTAATTTCCAAATTTCGACAACAAGTGTTCACTTTCATTATTTTGCTCGCCTACATTCCGAGGAATCACGTGTTCATCTCTAGTACTTTTCTCTCACATCGTTGCATATCGTAAGAAAGGAATAAATGAATTGTTCAACTCTTGGGAAAAATGCTGAATTCATGATACAACAATTGGTAGAATGCTAGACTGTATTTAATAACATTGTAAACGCTATTTAATGAATGAAAAAGAAACAAAAGGAGGGAGGTACGCAAATCTAGTAAATTGCTTTAAAATAGAGCACTAAAAATAGAGTAAAAATATTATCTGCTTTGGGACACAAGTTGGTTTGCTATAAATGCTCAAATGTATGGGTCATGTATTTTTTAAGGCAAGACAAAGTTGATAACACTAATTTTGAAATTAAGAGTGCAGTTTAAAATTGTTTTTGATATTTATTTTCTTGCCGCTTCGTACATAATCCGAGGTTTTTGGAAAATCCCTCCTTTTATTCCTTGTCCTCCGTAATGTAATTGGCTGCAGCTGGCGTGTGTTTATTTCTGCGTTGTATGTTTTCGTCGTCGTGCTGTCCATATATGTTTGTGCGTCTTTACACATGTGCAATAAACCGGATTTACCATTTCAAAGGACTCCTTCTCTATGTCATCAACTGAAACTATTTCATCAACTCATGATAAATAATGATCTGATTAATGAATCCTTTAAACTCGCCAAGTTATGACACTCAAAATACTATATGAAGTCGACTCTCGACAGTTAAAAATTTCAATAATACGAACCTCTCGATAATTCAAAGTATACGCTCAGTCCCTAGAAAAACTGTTGGTATTTCGAACTAAAACAATACGTTTTGGTACACTCAATATTTCGAAGTAAAATCTGGGGCTAGTAAATATACAACACACTATATAATTCGAAGTTATCTTATAAAACTCTCGACAATTCGAACACTCACTATCATCTGCAGTCCTGTAATAAACAGAGGTTGGAGCTTACAAGTTTTGCGTTGTCTCTGCGTGTCTTCCCTGTAACGTAACCCCTTTGATGAGCATATGTCTGCTAATCATTTGTTTTTTTACCGATTGCTCAGGGAAAAGACACTTTTATTGTTTTCACTCCTTTAAGTGGACAACAGACCAACCGCACCTTTTGTCAGCCGTACATGTGTAGCAAGGCCACGCGTTCAGAAAGAATGGTCCGCTATTGTGAAGAAGATATACGAAGGATTGTATATGAATGTATTAGTTTAATACATGATATTTAAATTCTGTAAAATATTTAAGCTGTATATAATATGTGCTTTTCAAGAATATTTTAAAATAATTTTATACACATGAACTATTGCTGTTTTATTACATAGTTTCAAATTTAAATGTGTCAGAAAAAATATTTTTCGTGTATTTTGAGAATTTTGTCTAGCCTCTTGATAATTCGAACTCTTGATAAATTTAAGTTTTTCATTGGTCCCTCCAACTTCGAATTATCGAGAGTCGACTGTATATATATATATATATAGTCAAAAGTCTATACTAAAGAGAGATGAATAATCAATAATAATCAGACTGAAAAAAATCAAAATTGCAAAATAATGAGACATAAAATTTTAGAATGGAATTATTAAAAATTAAAAACAATAGAACTTAAAATACAGAAAAATATTTAAAAAATATAAAAGTATGGATGTGCTACAGTATTATAAACATTGCTGACTTAGGACAGGTCTTATATACAAAATAATTTATTTAAAAGTGGGGTTGAAAATATTTTTTGGCCAGCCAACTTTCCCCCTTTTTGTTAATAATACTGTGCAAAAACGTATAAGATAGAATATCTAAATCCATCTAAAAAAAGCAACTTATCTAAGAGATTGCATTTAAAAATGCAGAGCTCAGGCTAGTATAATAGACAAGTGATTGCCAGATTCTGGACCCAAATTCAAATTGAAAGCATGGGAATGACTGAATAGTAGCACACACTTAGCAAAAGTATGAAAAGAATAGAAATAAAATAATTAAATAGGTGTATACATACTACCATTACTTAAGAGACACTAGGATTATATAAATGTATTTAAATATTTAGAAAACATTACTACGGTTAAAATAAACTAAGAGAATAAAAGTAAATTTATCTAATATTAAAATATGAAGATAACTATATCTATTTATAAAAAAAATTATAATACACTCATGGACAACCAGGTCATCTTTAGTCCAGATCCAATCTCAGCAATGATGACAATCGTGTTCGTCTGTGGAGACCCCGTGGTGAACGCCTCAATCCTGCCTTTGCTTTACAGCGACACACCGCTCCCACAGTTGGTGTGATGCTATGGGTGCCATTGCCTACAATACACGGATACACCTAGTATTGATCCGTGGCACCATGACAGCCAGCGGTATGTCCATGACATCCTGCAACCACATGTGTTGCCACTCATGCAACGGCTCCCAGGAGCCGTTTTTCAACAAGACAATGCTCGGTCTCATACGGCAAGAGTTCACAAGACTGTCTCCACACTGTTACTACCCTTGCTTAACCTGCCCTATCCCATATTTGTCTCCAATCGAGCATATCTGGGATCATTTGAGACGGCGAGTTGGGCATCTCACGAATTTGAACGAACTAGAGGCAAGTTATAGCAAATATGGAACGAAATGTCTCAAGACATCATACAGAACTTTAATGCTTCAAAGCCTGATCGTGTCGCATCGTGCATTCACGCTAGAGGGAATTCTACAGGGTATTAAATCCTCCGTTCTTTTGCCTTTTCTCTGAAATAAATGATCCCTTTTCTTTGATTCTCTAATCATTTACTTCTATCAAAGTAGTCATAACGTATATAAAATTTCGTTTCATTTTGACGATTCGTTCATGGTGCGCTAATTTTTTTGTCCAAGAGTGTAATAAACTAATAATATACTAAGGAATTTTAATCCTTACTATTTAGAATTTCCTTATTCAAATAATTATTAATAAAAATAATTGGGTATTTTTGAATTAAGCAATATTTCATGAAATGTGTTTATACATTTTTTATTTTTCTAATTTTTTTAAACAAGAAATTTATTGCGTTGTGGTAATTAATAGCAATATTTCTGAATATAGAAACATGTGCATTATTCTCTCAATAAGGTACTTTAATATTGAAAATTTAAATTCTTCTCTTTTGTCATAAGTATTAGTTACTATAGCATTATCTTTCAGTTTAAATTCTATATCAAGAAATTTGCTTTATATTCGTTACTATTTGTCTGTTTCAAATTAAGATATTGTGGATAAAAATTTGTCTCAGGTTTAAAATTATCTTCTTGTGCCAAAAATGATAACATCAACTATATAACGAAAAATGTAATATTCAGAATTATCAATGAAACTATTTTCAAAATAATGTGAGAATATATGGCAAGATAATTGCCAGCTGGGCCATCTTTGGCAAAACGTAATTTGTTGACAATAGTTACTATTATAATAATATAGTTCTCTTTAGTACAAACTTGAATAAAGAACCAAATATCTTATAGTTAAAATTTTAAAGTAAATTATCTTTATGTCATTTTACAAATATATATATATATATATATATATATATATATGTCGTGTTTTGCGAGTGAACATCAAGACATTTTATTTTAATCGTCTTTATTCCATGAAATCACTTTGGAATCTGATTTGTGAGAGAGAGACGGACACGTGTTAAAAATCAAGAGTCCGCGGCTACTCAAAAGCCAGATGACTTTCAAGTACATGTCTTATTGAAGAGGTATACTTGAGAATTAAGCATGACATATAGGTAATAAAAATAATGATCGGAGCGCAAACTTCTGTTAAGGCTACAGTGGACAGTAAAATTTTTTTTTTAAATTTGTTACACACATGCTCCAAATTTTGACTGCCAGTATTTAAGTTATAACTAAAACCATATACAAAATTTGTGAGAAAAAAATGAGTAGTTTTTAAGAAATTTAAAATTTTTTAAAAAATTTAACAATAATTTAAAAATTTCAAAACGTTCCATGCGTTTTGATTTTTTAAAAAATTTCATATTTTTAACTGATTTAACTTCTTTAAGCAATTCTTTAGAAATTTATGCATGTAAAGTAATGTTTTATATGATAATTTACAAAGTATGGGTAAACGCAAATTTTTATATGAAATTTTCAAGAATTTTAAAGACTTTATGCATAAAAAACTTTAATTTCTTCTTTCACCCTATCACTATTGCTACAATGCATCCAAGAAGTTATAATTACATATTAGAAGAATACTTTTGGAAAGTTTTGTTATAATTGGACAAAAATTGCAACGCATGGAACATTTTGAATTTTGGTTCCGAGGCAAATTTTTGATTTTGAGAAAAACAGCTTTTTTTTATTTTAAAGGAAAATAACTTAGCTTTTTATAAAAAAAATGAAGATATAAATATAAATTTGAAATATAAAAACACTAATATCATAACAAATGTAATATAAGTGCAGAATATATACATATAAGTGCAATATTTATTGTAACAGTCACATCGACATGTGGTACAGATAGTGATAAAATTGAAAAGTAAGCTAGAACTTTCTAATAATATCAGAAGTAAATTAGCAGAATGTATTCCATTATTATTTTATCTCAACCGGATAATATATTATGTATTTCATAAATCACAATAAGTAAAAATAAAGTATTTCAATAGGATTAAATTACAAAAATTCAAAACAGTTTCGAGGCAAATTTTTGTTTTTGTGAGAAACAACTATTTTGATTTTATAAGAAAATAACTGATTTTTTAAAAAAAATTAAAGATATATAAGTATAAATTTGAAAAACACTAATATCATATAAACATAAGATAGGTGCAGAATATATAAATAAAAGATTCTGCAATATTTATTGAAACAGTCACATTAGTATGCGTGGTATATATAGTGATAAAAATTGAAAAATAAGCTAGAACTTTCTAATAATATCTATAAAGTAAATTAGTAGAATGTATTTCATCAACCAGATAATAAATTATATATTTCGTTAATCACAATGAGTAAAAATAAAGTATTTCAATACAATTAAATTATAAAAATGCAAAACAGTAATAAATTCAATTACACATAAAAGAAAACTGTCGCTAAATCTGAAAAAAATTAAAAAGCACCGGCATTATAGGCTACATCTTTATTAGTAGTATTTCTTTTCCTTTTCTCTCTTTTCACAGAAATGTTTTGAGAAATGCGTCGTTTATCCTGTCTTTCAGCAATAGTCAAAGAAAAACTATCATTAAGGTTTAGTCCTCTTTTCATTCAAGTGATTTTACGTAGCCCAAATTGTGCTTTTCGACGGCATCCGTAACTGCTATTTCTAGCCTCCTTTTGGATACGAATACCTCTTTTGGGCATTTTCGCCAAATGCAACTATGCAGACTTTCATTACAATTCTGCGTCTTGCCTCCTACGCATCTTTCAAGAATGGTGTCTGAAGCTAAACGTTGGTAAACAGGCATAATTTTTTCAACTACTTGTTGTGACAAGCAAGTTCTCATTGAACTATGTGACCCTGGGTTTCACCTTTGGCTATTGCTCTTTTATAAAAACACCATGATGATTCCCCTTCAGGACACTTACCATGCGTAGGCTTTTCGTCAGTTGACGAGCAATGCATCAGGCTGGCATATATAGCAGTTTTCATTTTTTGGGTATTAGGAACATTATCTTTTATAGCTTTTCTGTAGTAATTTTGCAACTTTGTTATATTTTTATCCGTAAGGCTTCCCTGCTTACGCCCACCAAGAGTCACCTTCTTCACCTTCCACTCTTTTACTTTGTTGCGTAACGATGTACCTAGCCTCTTCGCAACATGATTCAAGCACTCTTCCTTTTCGATTTTTACCTCAGAACCATATACTTCATTTTCTGACAAAAATTGAAAAGTTTTCGAGTCACCATCACTCAGCATGGAAACGAATCTCATTTGGCAATCACTTATTGACCGTCTCCACATAATTAGTGCAGCATGCATCTCCATGGCTCCAGACGTTCCATCGAAATTTTTGTCACACTCATCCATATGTCCTTTTTGCCAAATGTGAAATTCCGCACTATCGGCTCCCATATCTCGACCAGTAATTATGCAATTATGACAGTATTTCGACAATACTTCAAAGTCAAGAACAAGTCCACTAAGGACATCGATGATTATTCCTAATCCTAGGTTAGATGTATGTCCTCGCTTTTGCCATGTACCGTCATATGACACACTCACGTCAATGATTTCCTGATATTTTAGAGAAGAATCAACTTTTATGTGAGCTTCTCTAGCTCCTTGACGTGACATTTCGAGCATTTTTTTCTTCACTTCTTTGTTTTTAACCGATAAGTTGTGCATGCATTTGGCAAATGTTTTTCTGTCCATTGTTGGCATGTTGAGCACAGATGAAAAAGTTTCCAAAGCAGCATGCCCTCTGCCTATGGATAGGAAGGCACTCACCAGCTTGCTGTTAATATCATGTGAATTTTTAGACTCCCCTTGGAAACTTGAATACACACTTCCATAGCTTTCATGGCATGATTCACATAAAAGTTCAATTTTTGTAGAATATCCCATGGATTGGTGTTGTTTATAACAAGGCACAGTTTGTACAATATTTGCAAGGAACTTTTTGCAATAGTTCAGAAAACACAGCCTTGTGGGTGAAAATATAACTTGCCTCAGGTTGGGAAGATGTACTTGGGTCAGATAATGGATCCCTCTGTAATATAAAACTGTTTTTTTCATCAACAGTTTCAGGAGATTTCTGCCATCGCTTCTTGCTGTTTTCAGACAACAACTTCCTCCTTTTGGTAGGGCGACCTTTTGGTTTTCTATATCTCGATGATATAAGATCCATACTAATAATTTTAAACAATAAATGCGATTTAAAAAGAGCTTTAGTTCTGAAAAGAACTTTTTGTTTTGGTAAAATAAATATAAGGTTTGAGTAAACTTGAAAGAAAAATGCAAACCGAAGTTTGAACAAATTGTAAACAAATAATGTCAATTTAGGTCTCAGATACAGTTAAAGCAAAGTGTTGCCAACCTGAACTTGATAAATTAACATTTAAAAATAAAAATTAGTGAGGCTTTGTCTACAGTAAATAAAATTTTTCCTGTCAAAGTGCATGACAGCTACAATAGCATGACATTAGAAAATGTAAACAAAGGGGCGTGGTCATGGATGACTAATTCGAAACTACCCTATAACTCAGTAAAAAATGCATAAAACCAAAAAAAATTTTTTGCGTTTGATAGAGAGGCTAATAAGATATTATAATCAGCAAAAAAATTTTTTCGATATTTTGGACAATTTCCACATTTAACTGTCCACTGTAGCCTTAA